>CALNHX010001325.1:0-234473 GCA_940337035.1 Agriotes lineatus | reverse complement strand
CTTCCGTTTTGTTTATTTTTTAGATGTTGTGCCATCACCTGTCTGTAATTTGCGCCTATTTGTACTTCTTTTCTTGTTCCTATATTCTGTATTACCTCGTTGAAACTTCGTGTGTGCACTATGTAGTCCATTAGGCTTTTTGCATTTCGTTGTTCTGCCACGAAGGTGTATATGTCCTCTTCGTCTTGCCTCCACATCGTATTCCCTATTATTAGATCGTTGCTTTGGCAGAACTCTATTATTTTTATACCGTTCTTGTTTAGTTTTTGCTCTCCTTGGTTACCCATACAACCCAGTCAATTCATAATTATAATTTTAATATACACTGTGTAGTAAAGGACTATTTTATCTGATTGTAGGAAAAAGTATTCCTAATTTTTTTTTTAAAAGAGGTAGGCTCAGTTATGATTGGGTCGTCAGTTTGGAGTGTAGGATTACTACTTGCAGATTGAAGAATTTAAATGACCTCGTCCAGTACGATTTTAAAGCGTTTATTTAATTTTTATTGATATGACAATTAGCTTACATAATTTTTACAAGTAACACAAAAGCAATTTTTTTAAATTTTAGTTTAAACCACTGCCATAATTATGTTCTTTATACATTTGAATAGATCTCGTCGAGAGCTTTAAAATAGTACCATGCGTAGTTGTTTTACACTCACGGTTGTGCAGATACACCGAATTGTTTAATAATCAAATTCATTCAACTACTCAGGCCTAATTAGTGTATTTAGTAGTAACCTAATTCATTCAACTGTTCAGGTTTAAGTTATATATTTACTTGCTGGCGCAGCGCCGCTTGGTCGAGGCCGTTTAATAATCAAATTCATGCAACTGCTCAGGCGTAATTAGTGTATTTAGTATTAATCAAATTCATTCAACTGTTCAGGCTTAATTTATATATTTACTTGCTAACGCAGCGCCGCTTGGTCGAGGCCTTTAACAATCATATTCATTCAACTGCTCAGGCCTAATTAGTGTCTTTAGTATTAATCAAATTTATTCAATTGTTCAGGCTTAACTTATATATTTACTTGCTAACGCAGCGCCGCTTGGTCGAGGCCGTTTAATAACCTATTTCATTCAACTGCTCAGGCCTAATTAGTGTATTTAGTATTAACCTAATCCATTCAACTGTGCAGGCCTAATTTATAAGATTATTTGCTGACTCATAACTGCCTACCAAGGCCTCTAGTAAATCTAAATTTATTCAGTTGTTTGCGCATAATTGGCGCGTTATTTGTAGAAACATTACCAGCGACGCTGAAGCCGCGGTGAACTAATTTCATTTGGTTGTTTAGTTATAATTAGAGTTAAAGCGTCTCCCAGCTGGGCTTTATAGCTAGTCCATATATTACTGTGTTTACTTACTGACGGTATATTGAACGATGCCTTACGATTTCCGACGAGCCGGTGATGCCCACTTTCAGGTTACGGTGTAAAGATAAATGTACGGCGAAGCCTAAGTGTTTAAGCGTTAGAGGTAAGTTGGCGACGTTTGCCGCTGCAGCCTCGAGGTCGAGTGAAGCCGAGCACTTGTATCACACCTAGTGATGGGCATAATCGGATGATTTCAATAATCGGAATATTTCATTTCGGAATGATTATAAAATCGGAATATCATCCGATTATTTTACATTCAGTAAATGCAAGCTAGGGAAAACGAGCGAAACAACAACAAGCGGAAGGAAGACGAAGTGCGTGCAAATTTGCGATGAGAGCACTCGCCGTTGCGTCGTAAGCCTTTATCTGCGTTGGCATCTATTGTTTGGGTTTGTAGGACGGCCAGTAAAACAATTTATGAGTTAGAGTCGCACAGTGGGATATAAGAGGAAATAAAATATTTTTTCAAATTATTACAGTAGTTACCTTAATAGACTTTCGGAAAATGGTAGTGATATTTTAAAGTTTAATGGCACATAAAGTACATAATGTATGTATGTACATACATACAAAGATATGGAGGAGAAACTCCAACAATTAAATACTCAGGCAGCTAATGTGGGACTTGAGATCAATATCTCCAAAACAAAGGCTCTAAGAGTAGGTACCAATAACCTTAATAAGTTTGACATCAATGGTGAAGACATTGAAAACGTAGATAGGTTCTGTTATCTGGGTTCTATTCTTACTAACAAAGGCGGCACGGAAGAAGATATTCAAAATCGAATACAAAAGGCACGACAAGCGTTTGGAATGTTTCATAAAATATGGTCTGCAACATATATATCTAAGAAGACAAAGCTGCGAATTTTTAATTCAAACATCAAGTCTGTACTGTTATATGGTTGCGAAACCTGGAAGGTAACGGCAGCAGTAACTAATAAACTGCAAGTGTTTATAAACAGATGCTTGCGAAGACTCTACCGAATTTTTTGGCCACGGAAGGTTTCCAATGAAGAACTTTGGGGTATGACTAACCAAACGGAAGTTTCAAAAGAGGTTTTAAAAAGAAAATGGAGTTGGATAGGGCACGCTCTACGACGAAATCAAGGAGAAATTGTAAAAATGGTGCTGGATTGGAATCCACAAGGTAAAAGAAAACAGGGCAGGCCTCAGATAACGTGGAGAAGAACAGTGCTGAAAGAAGCAAAAAACCACGGAAAGAGCTGGAATGACATCAAAATTCTTGCACAAAATAGAATCAGATGGCGAAACTTTGTTACAGCCCTATGCTCCAGCTAGGAGTTTTGGGAATATATACAGTGTGTCCAAGATAAGGAGGGCCAGTATGGGGATCTCGGTAATGGTAAGAGATACAAATTTGGTTAAATGGGAAGAAAGTTGCGCAATTAAAGGACTAAAAAAATGACGTCCAGAAATCCTTGATATGATTTTTCGTTTTTGAATTATCTCAAAAAACCGAATTTTTGGATTTTATTTTTTATTTTTTTCTGGCGTTAATATTAAAGTTAGAGCGAAACTGATTAAACTTTTAGTGGACTTAATGATTACGTTATCAATTTTTTTATCCGACGTTTCGTCTTCGAGAAACCATCATCAACTTTATTTTTTTAAATACGGTCCTGGTTTTTTGATGCCAAATTTGCAAAGCCCTTGTTACTCTGAATTCAACAATGTACCACATATTATGGTTTAATTACGTTTCGAGCTTTTTTCTGATCATCATCAGAAAATTTTTTAGATACGGACCTGCATTTCTCATAATTTTGTAAAAATAAGTTCATACAGTAAGATAGGCGTTTTTAGATGCCGTTAAAATATTAAAATGCACATCATAATGTCATAATTCTGATACATTAATTTAATAAGCAACCAATAACTATTAACAATAAACAAAAAAGAAATGAACAAAAGATAGACAGAAAGAATAACAAAACGAACATCGAAACCATTTAATAGGTATTAAATTTACAGAAGGTATTCAAAAAGGTTGCCATCATTCTCTATTCATAAATAACATCTTCTAACTGTAGAATCTAAAACATTATTCAGCAATACTGGCGTTATACTTTGAAAGCCTTCAAGAACCAATCTTCTAAGTTCTTCTTCTATTTCAAAACGTTAAATACCTATTACATTGTTTCAAGTCTTTCAAGGCTCTTTTTCTCATTCTTTCTGCCTATCTTTTGTCCATTTATTTGTTGTTTATTGTTAATAGTTATTGGTTGCTTATTAAATTAATGTATCAGAATTATGATATTATGATGTGCATTTTAATATTTTAACGGCATCTAAAAACGCCTATCTTACTGTATGAACTTATTTTTACAAAATTATGAGAAATGCAGGTCCGTATCTAAAAAATTTTCTGATGATGATCAGAAAAAAGCTCTAAACGTAATTAAATCATAATATGTGGTACATTGTTGAATTCAGAGTAACAAGGGCTTTGCAAATTTGACATCAAAAAAACAGAACCGTATTTAAGAAAATGAAGTTGATGATGGTTTCTCGAAGACGAAACGTCAGATAAAAAAATTGCTAACGTAATCATTAAGTCCACTAAAAGTTGTTATCAAGAAGTTTAATCAGTTTCGCTCTAACTTTAATATTAACGCCAGAAAAAAATAAAAAATAAAATCCAAAAATTCGGTTTTCTTTGAGATAATTCAAAAACGAAAAATCATATCAAGGATTTCTGGACGTCATTTTTTTTAGTCCTTTAATTGCGCAACTTTCTTCCCATTTAACCAAATTTGTATCTCTTACCATTACAGAGATCCCCATACTGGCCCTCCTTATCTTGGACACACTGTATATAAAGTACATAATAGATAGTATAAAACAATACATGAATTTGAAGTCTGTAAGCTGTACTATCTAATAATTAATCTACGAAATACCACTGCCATTAGTGCCTTTCATGTATCATACACGTGCCCATACGGCGCGACCCGTCGGCATTCGCCAACCAGCATATAGCAGTCAAGTGAGTCAGCACAACATTCCGTATTCCGTTCAGTTCAAATTGGCATTTCGTTTTCTCATTTTGTATACCGAATAGTAAAATAATCGAATTCCGAAAGTTCCGAATTCTGTGCACCGAACAGTAAAATAATCGAATTCCGAAAAGTTCCAAAACGTTCCGAAATAATCGGAACCTTCCGATTTTTTGAACAATCGGAAACTTTCCGATTATTTATTCCGGATAGGCCCATCACTAATCACACCCCGTTTGGCCTTCGGGGTTTGGTTAAGCGTGGGTTTCCCGATTGAACTTGTGGCGCCCATTTATTTTGCAACACCCTATACGTATACAGCTACGCTTGCCCTGTGGTGTACCGTTTCTAGGACCACGCCCATCTCCCTGAGCGTATCAAGCCGTGGCTTGTTAGCCTGTCTGGCGAGATTTCCAGGATAAGTGTTGACGTTTCCCGAACTTGATTAAGCATTTGACACTTCCACTCCCGTGAGTGTCGTTAAAACAGTTTGATACTGTAACAATCTTGCTGGGCGTTTGCATTTTGATCCAGCTGTGATTTATTTTTTGGGTTGACACCATATAACCTTATGTTTAATACGCAAGGCATAAATTGCTTGACATTATTAATATTACCTGTGATATATTTTAAAGTATATTAAAGCCTTTTGTTACTGCTACTACTGGTATATCTGTTTATTCATCCCAACGATACCTGCTCGTTTTCTTTTAAGTTAAGATTGTTAAGCAAGAAGCCACAAAAGATATGTGCAGTTTCGACTGTTAGCTTGATCTATTTTTTTGTTGTGGTGAAATACTGACGCCTACTTGTATTTCCAAATTATTATATGCATTCTAGTCCAGTAATTAAATTCTTTTTTGGTTGCAAAAAGTTGAGGAGTTTTGAAACTTGGCACGATTGTATGCTTGGTTGGCCTAATTATGACCCTAAGTTTGCGACCTCATGCAACCGCCGTTCGCGCCGCCATCCTAAAAAAATGAGGCCAAAATCAGTTTTTGGCGTGTAACTCAGTTTCCCTAGATTTTAGAAAAAACATTTCTGATGAAAAGTTGAAGAGGATAAAATTTTGTATAAAATCTCTCATACTCTTTTTTGTCAGACTAATACTTTAGGGGCCGGTTGCAGAAAGCAATGTTAAGTCTGGTGTTAGCTAACGCGACGTCAAAGTGAACAAAAACGCATCAAATCTCAAATGCTTATGGTAACTAATACATTAGTAAACAAAATTTGATGCGATTTTGTTCACTTTGACGCGACGTTAGCTAACACCAGACTTAACATTGCTTTCTGCAACCGGCCCTAGGAGTTACAGGGCCGAACAGTAGGGTGAATTGTTTTAAGTCTCGTATAAGCAGCATTTGTATGGTACTTTTTACGAATTATGTATACATTATCCTACCTAAAGTAGTTTAGTGCAGTAAAGTAATAAAAACATAGTCTATCAACTCGTTTACACACCACCCAGAAGGTAGAGTTGAGCGGGACGTTATTTTTAACGTGGAATCTCCAGTAGGCCTAACCCATACTCCAAACTTACATGCACGGTTTCTGCCGCTTTTTACTATGAGATGTCCCTGGTTCATCATGTTTACTATCTGTCATATCTTGTTTGTCTCACGTCTCCCCCAACATTCACTCCAACTAATCAAAGTCGTCATCAGCCTCGTTTGGGTCTTCGGGATCGGAATCTACTACCAAATCGGTTCAGCCCTTTGACTCGGGAAGTATTAGTCTGGCAAAAAATATTATACAAAAGATTTTCTAGAAAATTTTATTCTCTTCAACTTTTCATTGGATTTTTTTTTCTAAAATCTATAGGAACCAAGTTATATGCCAGAAACTGATTCTGGCCGCCATTTTTTCAAGGTGGCGGCGGTCGCATGAGGTTGCAAACTTAGGTGCATGTTAAGGACCTCCAAGTCTGCACTCCTGCCAAGTTTAAAAACTCCTAAACCTTTTGCACCACAACATTATTATTATGTGTCTAATGACTGGACTATTTTTCAACCTAAAAACCGCTGCATTCTTTACCGAGAGGGTTTGACCTAACCAGAGCTGTGGTCGCCTTTTATTTAAGAGTGGCACAATGGCGTTGAACGAACATATTTGTTTTTGTTATGAAGCGTGATAAGCTTCACGTTTGTCGTGAATCACATTTAAGGATCTAACTTTTTAGAGTACCTAAGGAGACTCCTTTAAAAGAGGTCTCTTTGCTTATTTAACCCGCATACTATTTTACTTAAAAATGTTGTATTGACATTTGATTATTAATAAGTATTATTCAAACTTTTGACTTCTGGTTTTACAGATACGGCATACGATGTACTTGTTTTGTATTTATTGAACCCAGCTTCACATGAGTATTATCCTTAATTTAAAACGCCGACGATGACCATTAATCTTTATTTAATGTATTTCGCTGTACCTATGCATCTTAAATTTGTTAAAGCCTTGGCTTTAAATTGTATTTTTGATATTTTCTTTCATATGATAAATGTACTGATATCTATTTTTCTTTTAGAGTAGGTTTTTGTAGGATAGAAGCCATACACGTTAAGTCGAGTTTGTGTAGACTACTACAGTTAGATTTAGCTTTTCGTTGTCAGTTTGTGACGAAGGATTAAGGTTCGGCCTTACCTGGTGGCGAAAGTTATATTTGGTGTTTTTTCCGGCTCGTAATTATCGGCCTAAGTTGACTAACTTGTCGGGAAGAGTCGGGGTTTCAGCTAAAGGGCAAAAAAAACTATGGGAGAAGGCACCAGGTCCTCGACGTCAACCAATCCTTGGGTTGGACCTTCCCAAGGTAAGGGATAAACCCAGCAACCCAAATAATAGCAAAACGAATAACTAATTTATATTCTTATTTGGGTATTTCGCCACTTTGCAAATTAAAAATATTAGATAACGAAAATATTAAGAACGAACGTTTCGAGGGACAATCTGCCCTCGTTATCAACGAATAACAATTAAAACGAACAAGAACTTAGCTTTTTTCACTGGAAGGAAAAACAACCAACCTCCAATGAGTTGTTTGACATTGACGTTTGTTGATATCTATACCTACTTGATCTCATCTTTAAGAATCGATAGCCAACTATTGTCTAAAAATATTGAGAAAGACGACACACATTTTTCTTCGTTAAGTAAAATATATGCCGTTTCCTTAATTTTTCGCCTAGTTGACATCGATTCTTTAGACAAGATCTTTGTGTGGTGCCATTGTATTTTATGGTTTTTATCCCAAGCATGTTCTGCCAGCTTAGACTTATTGAACTGATACGTTTTCATCATATTTTTATGTTCTTTAACTCTAACTGCTAAAGGTCTGGATGTTTCACCGATATAATATTTCCCGCCAGTACAGGTTTTTTGCTCTTAGCTACGGAAGGTTTAGATGTTTCTAAGCCATAAAATTTATCTTCAGTTCGGCTGTAATGTAATTTTTCTTTTATGGACATGTCATCGATTACTAGACTACAGATTCTTTTAATTGGTTGCAGGGAATTAGCTTCCATTGTAATTCAAGACTCTATAAGTTGCGACACTTCTTTATTGCTGCCAATATAACACTGAAGAGTTCGTCTACAGGGTAGTTTTAACAATGTGGATCTTGGCTTTTGCTTACCATAATTTGTGATCTGGTCAAACAAAAATGTCGCATAAAGATCACTGTTATTTGCATCTTTTTTAATGTGTATTATTGTTTCACATTCAAAATTATCAAGTTTTTCTTTCATATCTTGCAATTCAGTGGTTTTTAGTTGATCTTGTTCTGTCAGTTTTTTTATTTTAACTCTTAATGCTTTTATTTCTTTTTTGTACTCTTAAATTTCTTGTTGAGTAATAATGTTGACCTGGGTGAATTGGTCAGCTGTCTGTAATAGGCACTCGTATTAGAAAATCAAGAACCAGTTATTGCTTAACCTTGTCCAAGTAGTAAGTATACTTACATAATTCACATTAAATTCAATTAAATCAGAAGTTTGGATTGAAGACAGAATAACATTTTCAGGCAATGGTTGGGCTTCAACTATTCTATTATTTAGATAGCTCACAGATTCACTCTAAAATAGAATGTGATATTCCGATGATTGTATTATTCTTAGAAATCTAGAAGACTAGGTGGTAATTTTATTTTGTATGCCATTGTAAGGCTGTAAGTTTATATGTTGTAAGATTTTTAGAATTAAACATGTAGAAGTTATTTGTAGATTTTATTGGTTGCCTATCTGTAAATGTAGTAATTAGAAACATAAAGTACGTTTTTTTCTATAATAACTGTCAAAGTGTTACAGTGTTGGTAGATATGTGATTAAAACGCTAGGAAATTTTTATACCTCGTGTTGGTAGAATTTTTTTCAAAATTATGGTTGTGTCAATTTTGAATGTCAAAGTTTCTTAATTTGAACTCTTTACAAATTTCTTTTTTTAACATGGAATCATCATCATCATCAATAAAATCGGATAAAAAAAGAAAACCAAGAAATATTTTAAATGCAAAAATGAAGCAAGCGATATTAAATTATGACATATCTGTCAAAATGACAATAATTTCTTTAGTGGAAGAAAAGAACTAAAAATCTATGCACCAACATCATTAAAACTAGGGACTCTGCAAGAATGCAACTTATCCCCTAGAAAGTTGACCTTGAAAATTATTATAGACTATTTCCCACATCTCTTATTATCCAATGAAAAGCCATGCTTTTTCAAAATTCAACCAATCGTGTGTTTTTGTAGTGGCAAAAAATCGAAATTTTCCCTTGGGATTTTGTCAGTTTCTTTTGCCACTTGCATCCACGGCAACCACCAAATATGTTGCTTTAATCAAGGTGGTATTTAAGAAACGTCATTTAAACTGTCATTGCGCATCAGTATAAATGTCAAACTAAACCCATATTTGGGAAATAGTCCACAAAATGTATTTCGGGCTCACAATTTTGCTCGGCAAATGTTTTACTCACGATTTGTTGTTTTTTTGGCAATGCCCCTCGACAAACTAACTTTGACAAATTCCCTCGCCTTCGGCTCGGGAATTTGATCAAGTTAGTTTGTCTTGTGACATTGCCAAAACAAAATACTTTCGTAAAACATTTTTACCGGCAAAAGCATTTGCCCTTAATACATTATTACTGAAAAAAAAACGTACTTTACCAATGAACGTACAGGCACTGCAGTGTGCTTTAATAGTCTTCGCCCAGAGGAAGTAACTCGGAAATAACTTTCTTCAAAGTGCAAGCTACAAACAACAGCTCTTTCTTGCAGTTTTCGTTGTTTATCTGTATTTAAAAGAAAACAGAAGTTGTTAAACAGGTAGTTTGTTTGAGACTCAGTACCATAATTTAAATTTAAGCTTTCAAACCATTTCCTTCGTAAATCATGATTTGATGGAAATTCATGGTAAGATCTTCCCCAAGTGGTATATTTGCACGTTGAAATACAACACCTATTATATGAAGAACTGCTTGCCATTTTAACAACACCAAATTGTAAATAATAAAAACGAATAAATTAAACAACAAATTAAACTGTGAACGTAAATAATGTAACTAAGAAAATTAACAGGAAACTGATCAAAAAACACAATAGAAAACCAAACGTTAGACGCACACGGGAGGGTTATTTTATGAATTGTCAAATTTTAACTAACGTCGGCGAGTTTAATTAAATATTTGCATCGTAGTCAACATGGGTAACATTGCAAATTTGAAATTCCCGATCGTGGGTATGCAGCGCTCTGCGGAGAACCACAACAGTTTACATATGCCCAGCCCGTAGAAAGTGATTGTTTGTCACACAATTCAGCAGGCCGTGGTTTGTAAGCACACATCAATCAAGCTGATACCTAAATGTTGAGATTGCCCACTAGGGGATGAAATCAATTAACATGAAGCCCGGTGAAGCGGAGGTTCATACTAGGCCGATCGCGTCGAAATAATTCCGGCGAGAAAATAACTAAATACGCAGGTACAAATTAGCACGCGCCATGTGAAGCAAGATACCACAGTGTACAGAGCGATGCAAGCGATAAGCTAACCTTAGCCCCCGGTTGTTAGCTTTATCTGACATTACCCAAAATTTAAAACGGGGCGAAAAAATCTTCCGATTGCATGGGCATACAGGGTCGAAGAGATTTCTATGATAAACTCATTAGGTTTGTTATGACAGTTCAAGTAAAGGCTTGAATGCGCTCGTAACAGTAGTAACTAATATTCCGGATTGCAAACTACTTTTTTACTTAAATTTTGGTCGTTAAGTGACCGCGAATGGTTCAATAACCACAAACTTTCAAATACGCGATGACGTTAACCTATAACCTCAACAGCTGAGTTTGTGTGCACGGCCCCAACAATATCCCGCAGCAGATCCCGTTGATAAACGCAGCCAGGGCCGTAACTTAGGTGAGCCTCAAACGTCCTATGAAGGCTTAATGAAGTAATCGCGAGCTCATTACAGGATGCCAAAACCCCCAAGCAAACGTTCGACACATTTGACGTGGTCGTAGCGAAGCACATCGTACAGCCAGGGTAAGTGAATTAAACGTAACTACCAACACCGCAAACATCATATTATTAAACAACTAGCGCTAAAAATGCAGTTACCAATAACTTTATATTAAGATACACAAGACGAGACGTTTCGCTTGAAATGCCCCTATTATCATTTATACAACTAATTGCTAAAACATTTACACACCCCCAATAACCAATTCGCATCATTCTCGTAGGCTTGGATGGCACGTGCCGAGCTAGAAGCTGCTGAGGCGCTTCCTTGGCACACCTGAGGAAGCGGCCATCAGGGCACGAGGTGAGGAAATCGCCATCTCCCGTCTGCGGGACGACTATCGCAGGGGGCCTTTGCCTTGCGGCCAGGGGACAAGCGAACAAACTGCAGGGTTGGCGACACTTTCTAGGGGTGTGGCGCAGAGTGATTTCCAATACCCTTGCGAAATCAAGGGGAAAAAGTTGGCTAAAAGCGTACAAAATTTCTATGTGAGCCGCGATAAGGATGTAAGAGCTATCGCAAACAACCTGAGGTTAATAGGGAGCCAAATGTGGACGTGCAGGTGGTAAAAGTTGACCCAAATAATTCCACCAAGGCGTTAGACGTAAGAATACTAACATTAACCAATAATTCGAACGTCAAAAAGACATTTGTGCTTCAGATCCTTCACATTCAATGAAGTTTAGCCACACCAATTGGCTTTTTGGAGCACTACGCCGTGTACACCCAACTTGCTTGCACTAATTTTTCAATGGAAAAGAACGAGAGAAACCAGCCACAAGCCCACCAATTCAGGTTATCAAAAACTTCCCAAAAATTTTGGCAAGAGGACCCACAAAAAAATTACTGAAAAATGGAGTGATCTCAAATGGTAACATCACTGCAGTTTCAGGCTAGAAATGTATTATCCCCAGAAGAAAATTGGGTTGCCTACCCAGTCAGGTAGAAATGTACTGTATATTTGGGGGAAATAAATGCTAATAGTAGAATTTAGTTAATTATTGAAGGCCTGAGGAACCACCAATTAATCGTAACAAAATGCTTAAAAATAAAATACAACTGGTTAATTTTCACTAATGCATGCGAAACTACAAATTATTCGTAACAAGTTGTCACTAATGGCAATTAGCACGTGTTGATTTTACTTAGTAGCTATAAGAGCCATTCTTTTCTACTCCTTGCTCAGGCCATATATTGCTGAGGATTGAAGTTGGTCTGGGCGTCGAACCTTCCAAAAGTTATATAGGACAAGACGCGGGGGGCAGGGAACACTATAGCAGTGGTCTCCACTCTTTAGAAGCCCTGTAAATAAGCCTTTTTGGGATAACTTGATTCCTTGCCCATTTATTTACAAACAGTTTTACAGCATACTGTGCTTTCATATAATCAAAGATTACAACCAGCTTAAACCAACTAGAAAGACACTCAGTGTCTTTGAACCGAAAGTCCTTAAGGGTCTCTCCATTTGGGTGACCCTGGTGTATCTCCCATCAGGACCCATCTTAAATAGAAACTTAAAGGTGTTGCCATTTCGATACGAGAGCCTTTCCAACAAATTCGGTTTGTATATTTGGGAGTTTTAGGGGCAAAGGTACTTATAAAAATAATACCACCAGAAGCCGAGCATGGGCAGTTATGAAACCTGTAGATAGGTAGTATCTACCCTTTTTTAAATTTTGACGAATTAAAAGAAAATGTATTTTTTACGTACTAGGGAAATGTACTGTGTTCTTAAATATAAAATCGTTTCGAAAAATAGTAGTTTTCTGCGTATCAACGGAAAATCATTTAGAAAAGTGCTACCTTCCTGCATAGTAACGCTTTTTTAAATGCACAATATTTCACATGATTTGTTATATTTTTGTCAACATTTTTAGTCATTTCCGTACAGTACCTGAAAAAATAACATGTGCAACTTTACAATATACTATTTAACTAAAATGCACATTAGCAGGAACAAAGACTATCTAATATATAGACGCTCAGCGTCTGTATAAGTTAGCGTATGCTGCAAGTTGATATTATTATAGTCTTTGCCTGGAATTAAAAAAGCAATAGTGAACCTTCGTCTTCTTCTTCCTCATCATCTTTCATTTATGGTTACCCATATTGGTAGGCAATTGCCTGTTTTTCTGCCTTCTAAGCCTCCTCGGATGTTGATGTCCAGCATCCTCACCATCGCTTTGAAAATCGTCCATGTGTTCTTTTTCCGGTTGGTTTATTGATTTCTGCGATCTTGACTAAGTTTATTCAGAAAAGTTATTGGCAATGTTCTCAGCAACTTGAATGCAATGTTTTAAGTGTTGCAACCCATATTTCAGCATTTGTTTATGTTGTCAGGTCCAGAAATATTTCGGTTCTGAAGCTGTCTCAGAATTCCTGTAATCTTATCTTCTGCTTTTTCATTGTTGTTACTTCATCTTCTTCAAATATTTGCTCTGTTATACTTTCTTCTGCTTTATATAGGCTTTCAAAGTACATTTCCATTCGTTTGTTATAATTCTATTTGTCTGTACAGCGCCCTTTATCTCTTGTTTATTTCTTCTTTGAATTCCCCCATATTTTCTTTTGGCTACAGATTAATATCAAAATAATTGTTAAATAATGTCTAAGGTGGTTAATTGGATCCGGGTTTTGCTGTAATAGGTGTGCCAAACTAACTCTCGCGTGGGTGTGGGTCAAAATACAAGGTGTACTAACAAGGACGCCAGATTCAATGGTCCCGAACGAATGACACAACAGTTGAACTCCTTTCGTCGGATCACGCAAAAGCTGACAGTGTTGCAAATCAAACCCAAAGAAAGAAAAGACAATCAAATGCAAAGTAGAAATTGTTTTATTAACTTCGATCACCAAGCCGAAACCAAGGCAGAATAATAACATCAAATCAAAATCAAATATCGGTAAATGTCACAGTATTCTAAGGAACAATCATCTCAAAAGAAAACTACTCAGTTAATACAATGCAACAATTGTAATGTACTCACCAAAGGAATAATAAATAAATTAAATAATACAGCATACTAATTTATTTCAAAACAATGAAATAAAGAAATATACGGATCAAGCATAATAAACAATAAAGTTAAACTGAATTTGAACGAATCGCTCACTCGTTACAATCTGAAAGAAAACACAAAACGAAAGTAGGTTACCTGAATTTATACTTATCAGGTAATAATAAATTAATTCACCTTCAAAATTTTCGTTATGCAAACGCCTGATGGGTTAAAGGCCTTTAATTACCAGAGCGCGAATTCAAGGAAAATCTCATATAATTGTGTTATTTAATAATGCTGCTTGCGAATTATTCACAATTCCAAGTGTACATGAGGTCGTTAAAAATTCGACTTGCCTAGTTCAAGTTCGACGTATGAAGAGTCGCCCCAAATATGGTAACTAGAATCAAAAAGCTTATTTACTTTTTTTTCCACATTCTAAAAGTTAATTGTATTTCATAAGCGGTAAATACGTAATGAATTCGCAATACAACGAACTGAAATTTAGGTGGGTACACCAATTATCTAATCTAAATATCTATAACTTGTAAAGATTCCAGGTTACACAGTAAATCGTTAACAAAACTCGACTCATAACCTCAAATAGAATTGAAAATAATCCAGCGCTCAGATAGCAAGTCAGGTAAGCACACAAAACTGAATTAAATAGAACAGTTAAAACGACGCACCTGCGGCAGCATAAAATAGATCTGACCTGATATGTTTCCAAACGACAACTGGTCGCAACTGGTAGTGACGAGGCGTATAAAATCGAGAGCCAAATCAACAGCAGCGTAGGGAACGGCGGCGGCCCCAGTGGATGACCCACAGCTTGCTTACAAGCTTCCGAACTGGGTAGAAGCAGCCAATGGAACAGCGACAGTTCCAGTGGATGGCCCACAGCTTGCTTGGGAGCTTCCGAGGAGGGTAGCAGCAACCGTCAGCCAAAACGATAGCTCCGAATGCCTGTTCACATTGAAGGAGAGCTCCAGACGATTGAACGCAGCACTGCTGCTGCGGCCGGTGATCATAGAATAGCTGGATGTACGTTACGTGCCCGATGACTTCGACTAGGAACCAGGTTAAGCTGAACGCTGTAGGTGGTGGTTTCCCATTTCACGTTAGTATGCAGATCTGGTATTTTCTCCACTATGTACCTTCTCATGCGACAACATGTGCTCCGCATTTATCGCGAACTTGGAATCATTTCAAAATAACATACCCATAACGTCCACAAGTAAAGTTGTTCTCTGAATGCATTTTTTTGCAGTGGTCTATTATGATATGTTTTATCGGACTTTTTCCACTATCTAGGGCTCTAGGGTGTATATCACACGACGTTTCGGGAGTTTTGACATACAATATCAGTCCCTCTCAGGACTAACTAGGAAAACCTGAAGACGAGACTAGATCAAAACTCCCGAAACGTCGTGTGATATACACCCTAGACAGTGGAAAAAGTCCGATAAAACATATCACAAGTAAAGTGTAACACACCAAACAATTCAAAGAGAGTAATTACTCCATATTTAATATATGATGTCCAAAGCACAAACTCAGGACTTGCCTTTATCCCTTTGCTGCTGTCAGAAGAAGCCCCAAAACACTGGCAACAAGAAACAGGCACTTGTTTTCCAAAAATCTGCCTTTTATCTGTCCTAGCCCACTTAAAAAATATGAACGTTTCAAACAGAGGATATGCAACCTTCCATACACAACCGCAAACACAGTAAACTATGAAGTTAGGCGAAAAATCTCACAATATGCCTTGCTGAAAATTTTAAATGTAACAAGATTATTCTCCATTCCTTTGGTAATTCTTTCCCAGTAGTCTTCTCTTATCCCTTTTACTTCTGCATTTGCTATATTACATTCTCTTGTGTATTTGTTCCAGTGTTTTTGTGTTCTGTTCCATAAGTAATGTAGGAGAACCCGGGGCAAAATGAGTACCTGAGGCACAACGGGCACTCGCTGCAGTTTCTTTTCTAATAACAATCGAATTTCTAGTTTGATAAATAGAGGGCGCTAGTAGCACTAATTTGATATAGCCCCTCTATTTACAAATATTTGTAAATAGAGGGGCTATATAATTTGACTAGAGTACAGGTATTCTATAATTTGACGACATTGGCCATTAATTTGTTGTAACTCGTTTTACAGCTGTCATTGCTAATGTCGGCTTGATTAGTGATTTCTTATAAAAGTTGTGTATGTTTAAGTAGAGTACCTACACGGGTTCTGGGACACTTCCGGTGGTTTGAAACTTGGCTAAGTGTCACGTGGCGGCCTCTGGTTTGAAACTTGGCTAAGTCTAGTCGAAGGTCACGGGCCTAGCCGAGGTCAAGGTCACAGGCCTAGCCGGTGGGCGTGGCCTAGTCGGGGTCATTGACCTCGATCACTTCCGGGAATTTTTTGGGTTAAAAGTGTAGTTTTTGAAATTTTCCCACGCTCGAGCGTCTGGGATGCAGACATGTCTATTCATGCAGGATGTTATCAGTAAATAGAACAATGAAAAATTTTCTCAGGCTCGACCGGATGTAAGTCATCGTCTGAGTACGCAGACATGTCTATTCTTGCAGGATGTTGTTGAACAATGGCATCCCTTGTTTTAAAATCAGCACGAAATTCGAGAACAATGAAGCCATTGTTGTCTAGAGATTAAAATGTGCAAAGCTGGTAAATTGAACAATGACATCCATTGTTTTAAAATCAGCACGATAATTGGACAATGAAGCCATTGTTGTCTGGAGAAATTTTTGCTGACCGCCATTATCAGATAAACAAGCTTCAGACATGTCCAGACATGTTTGAGAAATCTGCAAAGCTGTTAAAAATTGAACAAAGGAACCCATTGTTTGAGGAAAAATCTGCACGACTGCTAAATTGAATGCTGCCTTTGTCTGAATTTTTTTGCTGACGCAGGCCTCCATTATCAGCTGCGACGATGAATAAATAGAGCGGCTCGGCTGTCTGCAATAGTTAGTATTACAACTGCACGCGCGCGAACATGTCTGCAACAGACAGCGTTACCGAATTAAGTTCGAACTCAATAAAAACCATCAGAGACGCGATAGCGATTGTAAAATATAGTGATGAAGCTGAGACATTGATTAAACATGTAAATAAAACCATTTTAATTGTTAGTAGATTTATACGTAAGCATAGTTTTAAAAATGAAAATCCATTCAGGCTAGAGGCAAATTTAAGTTTGTTAAAGGGGCAACGGCAATTATTGCGAAATTTAAAAGCAAAATTAGCAAAGAAGGGAGCGGGTGTAGGGAGTGGTCAACAACAACAACAACAACAAAAGAACAAGTTGATATGGGAAGATGTAGAATCTTGTTTTAACAGTAGAATAAGAACAGGTATGATTGTAAATTTAGGTTATAAGGAACCACAAGAATTTCTTGCAAAAGCATACAGAAGTTTCTCAATAAAAGTGAAACAAATTATAAAAGATAAGTTAATGCTTAAAGCTAACGTAATATTTAGTGCATATTTTATAAAGCCTAGTAGTGGTGAGATAGATTTAAAAACGTTTGGTACTAAAAATGAAAAAATTGATTCTGGCACCAATTTAAAAGAGTGGTATGCGACTAATGTTGAGAATAAGTTGTTGACGAAATTAGAAGATTTTCAAGAACGTGATTCAGGTTGGAGTTTGCTTGAGATATTACATTTAAAAGTAAATTTAAATCATTACACACCATTAACAGTAGGTAAATATATTGAGTTACCTAAAGATATTAAAAATAAAAAGGCCGTGATTAACGTAAAAAATGATGACGAATATTGTTTTTTGTGGTCGGTAGTGTCAGCATTACGTCCTGCAAATGGGAATTCCGCTAGAATATCTTCATATCCACATTTCAGTGAAGTTTTAAAGTACTCGGGACTAGAATTTCCAATGAAATTAAAAGATATATCAAAATTTGAGACAATGAATGATTTACGTATAAATGTATATACCCTAGAAAGAAAAAACAAATTTGGTAAAAATTCAGTATTACCCATATATATTAGTAAAAATACTCAAATTAATAAAGATGCTATACATTTACTAATGATATCCAACGATGAGGGGCAGTTCCATTTCTGTTGGATAAGAAACTTATCGAGATTGGTTACAACTCAACTGCATAAGGCAAAATCTCAAACTTTAGTATGCGATACATGCTTAAATCATTTCGTAACTAAAGAATCATATTTAAATCACATTAGAAATTGTAATAGTGTAAATGAAACCAAAATTAAAATGCCCGAAGAAGGTACAAAAATAGAATTTAAAGACTATAAATACCAGGAAAAAGTACCATTTTCAATATACGCGGACGTGGAGTGTGTTTTAGAAAAAGAACAGAACGTTGCAGGGGTTTATCAAAAACATGTTCCATTTAGTGTTGCATATTATTTAAAATGTTCATATGACGATAGTTTATCTCGATTTAATATATATCGTGGTGCTGACTGTATGGAATGGTTTGTAAAAGAATTACAATCTATAGCATATCAAGTAAATAATATATTGTCAACTATAGAGCCTATGGAAATTAGCCAGCAGGAAAACGATTCATTTCAAAAATCGGTATGCTGTTACATTTGTAAACAACCTTTCACCGATAAAGACGTGCGTGTACGTGATCACAATAATCAGACAGGTGAGTATAGAGGTAGTGCTCATCAACACTGTAATCTTAACTATAAAGATGCACATTATATTCCCGTTCTCTTTCATAATCTCAGCGGTTATGACGCTCATTTTATTATAAAACCATTGGCAAAACTGATTATGGGAGATATTAAATTGTTGCCTATAAATAAGGAAACATTTATATCATTTACAAAGCATGTGGATGGTACAAATATTGATTTTAGATTTTTAGACTCATTTCGATTTATGGCTAGCAGTTTAGAACAATTGTCATTAAATTTACCGAACAATTTAAAAACTATTACACGCAAATTTTGCAAGAGCGAAGAAGAATTTGAATTACTACTACGTAAGGGTATCTTTCCATACGACTACCTAGACAATTTTGAAAAGTTGAATGATAAAAGTCTTCCTGACAAAACACAATTTTTTAGTCAGTTGCATGGAACAGCCATTTCAGATGAAAATTATGAACATGCACTGCGTGTTTGGAACACATTTAATATGCAAACTCTAGGCCAGTATGCTGATATGTACCTTACAGTTGATGTTCTACTTTTAGCTGATGTGTTTGAGAATTTTAGAGAAAATTGTATGAAAACGTATGGATTAGATGCTTTACATTTTTACACAGCACCAGGATTGGCATTTCAGGCAATGTTAAAAACTACTAAAGTTAAACTTGAGCTGCTGACAGATGTAGATCAACTGTTGTTCATAGAGAGGGGTATTAGAGGAGGGCTAGCACAGTGTTCGAATCGATATGCTAAAGCTAATAATCGATATATGGGTGAAAAATTCGTAGAAGCCGATCTTGAATCGTATATCCTATATTTAGATATTAATAACATGTACGGGGCCGGGATGTCTGAATATCTACCGTATGGAGGGTTTGAATGGGTAAATGATTTAGATATTCCTAAAATTGATCATTTAAATACTCCAGCAGATTCTGAAACAGGTTATATTTATGAAGTCGATTTAGAATATCCTCAAAATTTATTTGAACTTCACAAAGATTTGCCTCTATGTCCTGACCATTATACACCACCAACATCCAAACAATCAAAATTGACAACCACTTTATTTAAAAAAGAAAACTACGTAATACATTATCGCAATCTGCAGCAAGCTGTAAGTTTAGGGCTGAAAATTGTAAAAATTTACAGAATATTAAAATTTAAGCAATCAGCTTGGCTTAAACCATACATAGATTTAAATACAAAATTAAGACAAGCCGCCAAAAATAATTTTGAAAAGGATTTTTATAAACTTATGAATAACGCTGTATTTGGAAAGACTATGGAAAATGTTAGAAAATACAAAACAATAAAATTAATTTCTAAATGGGAAGGTAGGTACGGAGCCAGTGCATACATATCAAAACCAAATTTTCACAGCTGTACTATTTTAGATAAAGACTTGGTACTTATAGAATTAAATCAGTTGGAAATAGTTTTTAATAAGCCAATATTCGTTGGATTTTCAATCCTAGATATTTCAAAAATTTTAATATACGATTTTCATTACAATTATATTAAACAGAAGATGGGTAATCAAGCAAAACTGCTGTACACAGACACAGATAGTCTCATATATCACTTTACCCTTCCAAATATATACGATTTTATACGGGAAGATATTCACAAACTTGATACAAGCGATTATCCTCCGAACAATCCATATAACCTTCCACAAGTTAATAAAAAAGTAATAGGTCTAATGAAAGACGAAATGAGCGGTAAAATAATTACCGAATTTGTTGGTCTACGTGCAAAATTGTATGCTTTCAAAACGTTAGAGGATGCTGAGAATGGAGAATTTAAAATTTCAAAGAAAGCTAAAGGTATTACCAGATCTGCTTTGAATAGAATTACATTTGAGGATTACAAAGACTGCCTGTTTAATAACGAAACAGTATTTTGCGATCAGAGAACAATTAGATCAAAAACCCACAACGTATTTTCTTTAAAACAAAGAAAAAAAGCTTTAGATCCACATGATGACAAAAGAATAGTAAACTGTATGTATACTGACACTTTGCCTTGGGGTTACTGCCCACCAACCACATTATAAACACCAGCTCTCTCTAAGATATCTCAGTCTGCAAAATGTTACCGTCAAATTCAAATATACTGTGGTTGAACAAAGATCTGTATGTTAAAAATAAAGAAATCTATAATTTCCATTTACGTAATGCTATAGGACGTAACGACTTGCAAACTTTGAAGTATATATTACACAAAATTGGTATTGCTATACCGAGCAAAACTCTTATTTGGGCTACGCACTTTAAAAGTGTTGAAACCGCTATCGTAAATGAAATTTTAAAAACTATGTTAGCTGTCTTTAATGTTATTAGGGAAATTATTAACGAAGTAAGAAGAGGAGAGTTGAAAATTAATACTGAAACAGATCTTAATTTAGTCCTTTCAAAATTATCGTTACAGAACATTACTTCCTACGAGCAGCATTTTCTTATTGAAACAATATCATCTGGCTCTCGAATCGAATTTGCAACTGACGAGCAACAGCAATATCCATATTTTCTTCATGATGCTGTCTTTGAGGCTGCTTATTATGCCCACAGCAAGTTTATAGAAGACGTGTTCGAATATTTAAATACTAACCATATAACTTATATATTTCAGCCTAGCGTTGTACGTCACCACACAGATATTTTTAAATGGCTTCAGGAAAATATCAGAAAAGCTGAAAATGGTGAAGCTGTTGGTTGGAGAAGCGGTCCATGTTCCGGTCCCTGGCCTTCAACAACACCTCAAGATTATATCGATACTTACACATTGTTAAGTTCTGTTTCCCTTATGTATAAATAATATGTATATTAATTGAATAAAGCATATATTTAAGTGTACATTTATTCTCCCTCTCCTTGTCAAGTTTTTGCTTTGCATATGAGATAAATACGGTGTATATATTAATGAAATAAAACACATATTAAAAATAAAATGTCTTTTATTTTAATCTTTAATAATTACATGTATAAGTTTATTACCTAACTTAATTTCTATCTTTATGGGATTTAAATCTAGAGGCAGTGTTGGTTCAGGAAGTGTAAAACTATATGTTGCTTGAAACGAAGGAGGTGGTGACGAGGGTGGTGGTGATGGTGACACCTGTTCCAGTTCGGGTTGCTGTAGTGGTGCGCACCCCTAAAAATTTTGTGTTGGGCTTAACCACTCCTGAATGTTGGCACAATTTATACAGCTGCAGCCCTCCACCTTTGTTATGTTAGACGACCAGGAGTGTGGTTGTCCCATTGGAGGAGGTGGAGGAGGAGTATTTTCTTCAGTCTCACTCCAGGGTATAACCTCCTCCTCCTCTTGCTGGCTCCACGGATCGTCAGGCCATGAGTCAAAACCCCAACTATGATTTGAGAAGCAGTCTTCGGTCATTGTTATCGTAAAACTAATGTTTCTATGATTAGTATTCTTATATATAATATTCCCCCCTACCTTACACCGGCTGCAGGAAGTGCTTGCGTAAGCTATAACAGGTCTGGACAAGTCTGAACATGTCTGAACAAGTAGACAGCAGATGCGCTAACTGCGATTAATGGTTTTGATTATACCACTTGTGCAAAATGTGAACATTTTGTATGGCACATTGAACCCGTGTACCAATATGATGAGAACAAAAATTAATATAATTATACAAGATCTTTAATTGTTTTATATTTGGGCAAGCTGGTAAATCGACAAATTTTACATTATCACTTTGTTCTTCGATCAGCATTTTTTTAAACCATCTTCTTTTATCTAACCCTTTGAGAAATATGGAATCACCGCTTTGTATGATCTCTCCTATGTACAGAGACAATTTTTCGTAGGGTATTGTGTCATGCTGATTATTATTGCTCCATTCTAACCCGTGCAAATTAGTTGTAAGCCAAATCACTTGATCTTTTAGAGAATTTGAAAGATGTTCGTACGGTATCGGTGGTTCTACTATCCGATGGATTGTAACATTTGTATCACTATCATATACAGCTATTTCTTTGCAAATAAAGTTGCTATTTTTATATTGAAAACCTTGAATATCTATAAATTTCATCGCTAATGTTGTCGAAAGAACAATCAATCTGCAACTAGTTGAACTAGTATCTAGCTAACTATTTTTATGTCACTGGTAAAAGGATTATATTTCACTTTTCGATCGAATAAAATCAATGCGTAAGCTGAAGTGTTTTTCGGTATATCAGTATTGGTTTCGAATTCAAGTCGAATATCTACAGCACCACCTTTTAATGTTTCATTTTGTCTAGAACAATCTATTACGGCTAGCGGAGCTATACTTTTGAATTGTGCGGGCGTAAGAACAGGCTGATTGTCATGCTCGTAGTAAGATGATTGAAAACCTGCAAACATTTCATACAATTGCGCATATCGATTGCTGGCAAATTCCAGATTTAAATTATCATAGGGATATCTTTCGGAATTGAGATAAAGTGTAATATTTCTTAAATCGCAAGAATCAAATTGGGCCATATTTTTAACAGTTTTATTTTTTCGGTCTGTTTGGAAACTTACAATAATGTGACGCGGAGTTTCTACTTGATTAACATTTTTTATTGCCCAAGTGTGTCGTTTTGTCTGTTGTAATGCAGGATACTCGTGCAATTCCCAACTTCTAAAATTGATTTCCAACTGACTACTTTGTTCAATGTATTTTAGTAATTTTAAACGATTTACATCAGCTACCGAAATGTGCGGTACTCTCCAATAGACTTTTGTTAATTCTACTTTAAGTTTTTCATCGACCGTATTAATAACAGCATTTAAATCTTGATTGCTTCTAATAAGTACTAATTCTTGTCGAACGTTTAGTAAAATTTTTCTAAAGTCTTCAAAAACTCCCATCAACATTTCGCAGGGGACAAATATCTGAAAATTACCTTTTGAATCGACCAATCCGTCAATAGATGTTTTGGTAGGTGTCCAACCTGCATTCTCCAAGCGAATACTTTGAGTCGAATTATATGACACGTAGGCTTTCATAGTTGCAGTTATACCAACATTTCTTACACGATCAACCACTACACCATTAAGTTCATATCTAATTTCATCTAGTAGGTGAGATATGCCTAAATTTGTAAATGATCCCGTTGCAGTAGCTTTACTATCAGCATCCTTTAACAATTTACCTTCGAAACATATAACACTGTTGCACGGTAAAGTGTACACATCTTGATGTAAAATAGGTATTCGTATTTCATCGTTATTATTAAATGTTGTAGAAGAATAGGGCTGATGTGTATGTTTCTCCGCATAGACAATCGAGTTATCTTGAAAAGCTGTTTCAGTAACGTTTAGTATTTCAGAAGTCGTCATTTTTATTTGATGTAAAACAAGCGCTCTTAATATTACAGAATATTAATATTTTTCGAATATTAACAGTAAAATTTAATTTAATAACAGTCCAGATGTTTTTTCTTTTTGATTTCCCCCTCGCCGTCACTTCTAGTAGCAGTTAGCTTCAAACCTAAAGATTTTAGAAACAGTTTATTGGCAGATGTTAATCTATCGACTGCAGGCAGCCTACTGATGTTCGAAACAAACTGATCATCCCTAATATATGTTTGGTGCGGCTGCTGCTGCTGCTGAGAATTGTATCTAACCACCATTTTGTTTCTTGAGATGCAGCCTTACCGTGATGGCTTCTCCGCAGAAATTGACCAATTTACCGTTTTGATCCAGTATTTGTATGACAATGTTATCAATAATTCTCGTATTGATTGGTAGATATATAACGTTAGAGGGATTTTCTACAATCTTAAATCCTGGCGGATCTGTAGGGAAAAATTGATGAACTCTGTGTACAGCATTGCTGTTGTGATAAGTACCAGTTACGATATTGCAATCAATACATATAGTATTAACTTTAAATATATCTACAGGATTATCGGAAATATATCTACCATAAGCTTTCAATTTCTTAGGTTTGAACCCTAATAACTGTCCAATACTATCTTTAGCAGTAAAATCGATTGCTAAGGACGATTTAATTTCACTCCTGAGCGTGTTATTATTAGACTTAATATGTAGCACAGGTTCTGCTTGGTGCTGCACAATATTTTTTTCTAGTATATCATTAGCACTACCTGCTTGAGAGGAGGGTGGCTTAGACTTTGTTACACCTATACCCAGTTCATGTCTAATATATTGACTTATATCGGCAACTTCATATGAACCGTGAGGTATTTCAATTACAGCTTGTTTACCATCAATATCAGTATAATGAAATTTATTATTATTCGAATCAATATTAGGTATAGTATTATAAGCTTCAAAACTGATTAATCCTATAACGTATTCAGATTTCGGATCCAGATGTATGGATGGATACTGAGCTGTGAGAACAGATTCATTTCCAGACAAGGTAAACGTCCACGACATGTTTAATAGTAGACGGTTTAACTAGAATGAAACAAAACATCTAGAGACCTTTAATTTTAATTACATTCTCCTCTTCCTTCTCTAAGAATCTTACTGGAAATAAAACAACTTTTATTAAACAATAGGTTTTATTTTTCCTTTTACATCCTTATTCAGTATACATTGCAATTGTTTATTTAAGATAGGTTCTAACAATAGAGACATTTTATCTATTCTATTCTTAAACCTCATCCTGTCGAGTGCACACAACTGCCAGTAATTGTATGGAAGTTCATCGTCCTCCTCTTCTTCTTCTTTCTGACGAATTTCAACAATCGGGTCAAAGTGAACCTGCTTGTTGATTTTACTTCTGGCGATCTTTGTCGTACAACACCAAGTCATGTTTAAACTGGGTTATTAACAAGTTCAGGTCTGGCTGCCGCTCGCTTAATTTCAAACAAGAAAGTTCCTTTGAAATATCTTTTAATTTACAATATATTTCAATATCTCTGTTCAATTTCTCCAGATTTTTAGTAAAGCGGTTGAACTGCATTCGATATTTATAGTATCGTTGCTGCTGCTTCATAATGCCAATGTGTACAATTCAGAATTCCCACACTATAAGTACATCCTCAGACGATGACGTCATCCCCCCCACATCTGCAAGTCTTGACAAGTCTGGACAGGTCTGGACAGGTTTTTCTCGCAGTAAACTGGTAGGAAGCTAACACATGGCATCGTGCAAAAATTGTAAACATAAATGCCCGCAATTTACAGAATCATAAGTTTGAAATGCCTGGTGATTATATTTAATAGGATGACAGCTGCCATTTTTGCCACTTGTCAAATATTTCACAATTTCTATTGGAGGTTTTAAGTCTCCAAAACTGTCAAAGTAAATTGCATCTTTCCCCCGTTTTATGTAAGCCACCCAATGTGTACCAAGATTGGTTTTATCATCCAAATTTACAATACCGCATTCTATATTTCGAACCTGTTTTGGTAAATCATCTCTCATAAAAATGCCGCGAAAGTTAGGAATTTTTAAACGTTTAGCGTATGATTGTAAATCGATATTTGACAAAGCCCGGTTTGGCAGCTGCATTACAAGTTTTGTGTCGTGAACAATCCGTATCCTTTTTTATAAGGTTTTAGATATAACCCTTTACCTAAAGCTATTGCCTCCATCGTTTTATTTTGTCTTTCAGACTCTGCTAATTGTTTTTTTGCCGACTGAGCATCTTTAACCACCTTTGCAATTCCTGCAGCTCCACCGCTAAGAGCTCCTAACGCGCTAAGTCCTGCAAAGATTGGAATCAAGGGTAACATTCCACCTGTTTTTGGCACACGTATTACTCGAGGAGTTTTAATAATCTTGTTTCTCTTTATTTTATTAATTGTCTTAACAGCAATATTTGTAGCATCGCTTAAGTCTCGCAGCAGTCCTCCTCCTCCTAATTCAGTTCGTGCTTTTTTCACTACCTGATTGAAAGTAAGCGTATCTCCAGGTGTTCTCTTTCTCTTTTTACCAGTTTTATTTTTAGCTCCCAACCCCATTTTTACTTTTGCCGTCATAGCTGTAGCTACTCCTGCAGCCGAGACACGTTCACCTAAGCTAGCGTCTGAAGCTCTAATACGTCCAATAGCATTTTTAGCTAAAATTCTGTCAGCTTTATGTCGTTCCTCCATATTATCAGAATGTTTTGCATAAGCCAAATCGTGCTCACGACACGCTTGATCTAATTTGTTAATTCCAGGATCTCCTCGTGCAATTCTTTTCTCAAGTTTTGTGCCAGGCCCGCAATATTGATATCCTGGTATGTGCAATTCGAAAGGCAATTTATTAATGAGCGTATTGAGTACACCAGCACCTCGTCGGCGATGGACTGGTTTGTTGTTTCGACCTCGAACCATTATATAGAACTGAGAACTGATCGATTAGGATCTTAATATATATAGATATGCGTAGCAGTTTTAGTATGAGTTTCCAAGTAGACGTCATGAGGGTAGTTAAACTAAAAAATAGTTTGCCAATAAAAATTCATGATAATCATACTGCATCTCTAAGCAGGAGACACGGACCGTTGTTACCTTCCACGATACGATGTCTTATTCTAGGCCCATCGAATTGCGGTAAAACAAACATCATTATATCGCTAATAAAAGATGTTAATGGAGTACGATTCGAAAATATTTATATATATTCAAAATCGCTGTTTCAAGCAAAGTTTGAATATCTAAGTATGTTGTTTCAATTAATTCCTGAGGTTGGCTACTATACATACAGCGATGGTGTGAACATTGTACCACCTGACCAAGCTAAATCTAACAGCATTTTTATTTTTGATGACATTGCTTGCGACAAACAGGACGTTATGAGAGAATATTTTAGCATGGGTCGACATAAAAATATAGACTGTTTCTATCTTTGTCAAACATATGCATGTATTCCTAAACATCTTATTCGCGATAATGCTAACATGCTGGTGCTGTTTAAGCAGGACGATATGAATTTACAGAAAGTCTACCGAGATCATGTTAATACCGACATGACTTACGAACAATTTAAAGAAATGTGCGCTTATTGCTGGAATAGTCATAAACACGGATTTTTGGTAATAGACAAAGATAGTGATTTAAATAATGGGCGCTATCGTTATGAATTTGATTCGTATATATACATTTAACAATTCTGATGTCTATTATTTGATAGAAAGCTGTTGACGTGTGAACTAGTTTGAATCTGTCAGTCTGTCTAACTGGCTGTTTACCTGTTTACCTGTCTAGCTGTCTATCTGTCTACCTGTCTAGCTGTCTACCTGTCTACCTGTCTAGCTGTCTACCTGTCTAGCTGTCTACCTGTCTAGCTGTCTAGCTGTCTACCTGTCTACCTGTCTAGCTGTCTACCTGTCTAGCTGTCTACCTGTCTACCAGTCTACCTGTCTAGCTGTCTACCTGTCTAGCTGTCTAGCTGTCTACCTGTCTAGCTGTCTACTTGTCTAGCTGTCTAGCTGTCTACCCGTCTACCGCTTACATACTTGCGCCGATAATGAAATCGAATGTAGCGACAGAACTTATTAAAACTAAAAATATTATAAGACAGAAAGTTCGAGCTCTTAAGGAGGGTAAGTTGGTGGAACAACAGCTCCTCGGTAAATTTTTTAAACCTGTTACCGAACAAATGCAAAGTGTTGCAAAAGTGATAAATAAAAAAGAGAATCTCCCATCTTCAAAACTAGAATTATTTACACCAAAACCGGTTGATGAAGTATTGTGCGAAACCGCCGAAGATGATTCTAATACGACTATAGCAAACAAATTTCAACCGTCTACCAACATAGAACCGCAAGCTATAAGTTCTTTCTTAGAACAGTATGATAAACTTCCTAGGAAATATGTAAGCAATTATCTTATAGAAAGACCAAATCTAGGGAGGTATGGAATTAGATATGATTTTGACAAAAACCAATTTTATTTTGGTGGAGATGAGCTAGATATAAAGGGTTCTGATATAATTGTAAAAAATGTTCGCTATGAAGGTACGCCTGGTTTGTACGAATTACTATTTAAAAACGATCCTCAAATAACTCCAACGTCGACAGATAGAGCAAATTATAATGATATCATAAACAGAACAGGTGCGGCGCATAGAAATTTTGATAAAAATGTGCAGAAGGTAGGTTTCAACCAAACGAAATACAAGAAATTTATAAAATCTAACCTGTCATCATCACCCTCGTCTTCATCAGTGCCATTAAGAGCTAAAAAGCGTTCTGGTAAAGGTATGCAGCAAATGTATAAACAACTTAGCAATAAACCGATGGATTATGTTTACTGGGATGATCCGAATGAGTTAGTCGATCGATTAAAGTTACTGTATGCCTCTCAAGCATCCGGTCACACAAATCATAGAAATGAAATTGTTAGTATAATAGAAGAGTTAAAAGAGACGGGAATCATTGAATAAAGTCAGTTCGACAATGTCGAGAGATAAGTTCGGTCGTCACATTTAGCACAGAAATCTATACTTTTACGATGACTGTGATTATTTTAATCTTCAACATAAACGATTAGCCAATCTTCTATTTGAAGAGGATGCTGTCAACAACACCCTCCTTAACAAAGAACTTAATAAGATTATTTACCGACTTTCCAAACACCAAAACTCTGCTAGTACAAATATAGAAATAGCAAATGAAATTATTGCAGACATTCAAGCTGAAATTGATCAACTCTACTTTTCTCTAAAACTAACTAAACCTCCGCCTAAACCTTCAGTTAGTGAAACTGTCTCATTTAGAGAGGTTCAAAATGACCCGGAAGAAAATAAACAGTTCGATTAAGGCTCAAATAGTAGACGAGTTGCATAAGCCTGCACGAATAAATTTTCGAAGGCGTCGTGTAATAGTAAAAGGATTGGATGATCTTCATCAGGCTGATTTAGTAGAAATGATACCATACTCTAAAGTAAATAAAGGTTATCGATATATTTTAGTAATTATAGATGTATTTTCAAAATATGTTTGGCTAGAGCCTATAAAAACCAAAACCTCTAAGGAAGTTACTAGTGCAACTGAAAAAATACTATCTGAAAGCGGTAGAATTCCGAAGAACTTGCAGACAGATCAGGGTAAAGAGTTTTTCAATAAAGATTTTCAAACACTAATGAATAAATATAAAATTAACCATTTCTCAACATTTAGCTCGAAAAAAGCGTGTGTCGTTGAAAGAGTAAATCGTACACTTAAATCCATTATGTGGAAGATGTTTAGTTTGCAAGGTTCATACAAATGGCTTTCTCTATTATCTCAAGTCAGTCACACCTACAATCACAAAAAACATAGTACAATTGGTAAAAGACCGGTTGATGTGAATAAGAGTAATGAGAAGGAAATTCTCAATCAAGCCTATAATCATATAAAAATGACCGATTTAAGTAATGTAAAATTTAAGGTTGGCGATCCTGTGCGAATTAGCAAATATCGAACAATATTCGATAAAGGATATACTCCCAACTGGACTAATGAAATATTCACAATTGATCAAGTTAAATTAACTAATCCTATTACCTATCTACTAAAGGATGCTTCCAATCGGTCTATTCAAGGATGTTTCTACGATCTTGAGCTTCAAAAATTTAAATATCCAGACATACATCTCGTTGAACGTGTAATAAAACGAAAACGTAACAAAGTATTTGTAAAATGGCTTGGATTTTCAAATCAGCACAATAGCTGGATTGATGCTAAAAATATTGTCTAAATTACCACGTTGTGATGACTCATCACTTAATTTTCATCGGTGCTATATAAACCTGATGTGCTGTAGTATTTTTATCATTCTCCTGTACACGTTCCTTCCAAAAACATGGCAGATTTCAACCAGAAACTTTGCAACTTAAATGAGGTTAAAGAGTGGGGAAATGTACGAGATTTGATGATTGACGAAAAATATCTAATAATAAATGTGTATCGATGTCCGACTAAATACGGCAATAAAGTGGCGGTGGAATTGGACAACTTCAGATTCATTCTACCAGCACGCTACGATTGCCTAACAGATGCTGACTTGCAACAATTAGGAAAACGTTGCTACAATATCATCTCGGGTGGCAAGTGTGGGAGCAGCACGAAACTTGTCTTCGAGGAGATCGTTCAGACAGAGATGACATCCGTAGCACAATAATTAGCTGATATGTATTTGTAATAATTTTTATACATGTATGTTTTAGGTAAATAAATACAAATATATTTACATTGTTGTTTTATTACACCATTGTGCCCGATTACAGGAACATGCCAGGTTGGCCGAGTGGTCTAAGGCGCCAGATTTAAGCTCTGGTTCCCTAAGGGAAACGTGGGTTCGAACCCCACACCTGGTAATTCTTTTTTTTTGTCTAACAGACATCAGTACTTGACAAATTTATTTCAAGATCATTTTTGCAGATCAGCACATTTTAATCTCTAGACTCATCAACTGTATTAGCAAAAACTTCCAACTGTGTTGATTTTTCTAAAACAATGGGTTTCTTTGTTTGAATTTTTTGCAGATCAACACATTTTTTTAATCTCCAGACAACAATAGCTTCATTGTTCTCGAATTTCGTGCTGATTTTAAAACAAGGGATGCCATTGTTCAACAACATCCTGCAAGAATAGACATGTCTGCGTACTCAGACGATGACTCACATCCGGTCGAGCCTGAGAAAATTTTTCATTGTTCTATTTACTGATAACATCCTGCATGAATAGACATGTCTGCATCCCAGACGCTCGAGCGTGGGAAAATCTTGTAAAAACTACACTTTTAACCCAAAAAATTCCCGGAAGTGATCGCGGTCAATGACCCCGACTAGGCCACGCCCACCGGCTAGGCCTGTGACCTTGACCTTGGCTAGGCCCGTGACCTTCGACTAGACTTAGCCAAGTTTCAAACCAGATGCCGCCACGTGACACTTAGCCAAGTTTCAAACCACCGAAGTGTCCCAGAACCCGTGTAGGTACTCTACTTGTTTAAGAACAGATTATTGTTGCAGTTTAGTTCTAGTGCCCTAAAGTTATTAAATGAGGTAAGTTAGCATGCCTTTGTCTCTCTAATGATGCAAATTTTATTGTTAATGCGTTTTCGGTAATTCATGTAAATAGGCTTATATAAAAAGAGTGCGTTCCGGGCACAATAGATAGGGTAAAACGGGCAACGTTCTCGTTGTGCCTCGTCAAAAATTAATCACTGTCAATAAGTAAATCAAATTTATTTCAATGGCCAATTTGATATGGCAGAAAGTGCCTAGTTGGTAGATTAAAGTGTAAACCTTCTCATAGCTGATATTGTACCTGCCTGCAAAGAGTGTCACAATTTGTAGGTAATATTTATGATTTTTAATCACACAGGTAGCCTAACATGATATGCATTTACAAGAAAAAAACTAAGAGGCAAAGCTGGGATAAAGACAGCATGGAGAGGGATAAACAGCAGCTGTACAGAGAAAATGACTTGTAAACGGGCTGCTATTCACTATGACGTTCCACGAGCAACTCTTCGGCATCGTATTAAAAAAATTAACACAAACGAAGATCTCTCAGAAGCAGCTAAAAAGGTTTGAGCAATTTTAAAACCGTGTTTACTAAAGACCAAGAATTAGAGTTGGTTACTTTTGTTCAAGAAATGGAGCTTAGATTTTTTGGTCTTAATACAAAAGACCTTAAATGTTTAGCATTCCAGTTAGCCGAAAGGAATAATCTGAAGCATAATTTCAATACCACCCTAAACATGGTAAATACTCACAGTCTGATGGATGCCATGTATTATATCTGGGCTCTCTGCTCGTGTGCTGGTGAAGATGATGACGATGCAGAATTCCATCATATATGTGAATTTTGCAAAGAGAGTCAGGAGTAGTATATGTGCTCATTGTGCCCCAGAATGAAACCCATTGTGCCCCGGGTATAGGGACAAAACGGGAAAACTACATCATTAACAATTTTTTTTAATCTGTACTAGGATTTAAGTTTTTATTTAGTTATTATACTTATCGTGTTAGACATACTTTAAGGTGTAGAAAACCTTGAAGTAAAGTTTTAATTGCAGTTCAGTGTTGTTTTATAAACAATAGTCCTTAAGGTGCTCATTTTGCCCCGGGTTTCCCTATATATTATAGGCAATTTGTAGAATTTCAGTCATTATATGTATAGCTGTGTAACCTACTATGCTGTTTAATTTATTTAATTTAAGTAGCGCTGGTAGAACAGAGGCCATATAAGCCTGTATGGTATTATTTTTAGATTAAAATAAATTTCTGTTTAGATGAACTTCTGTAAAATATATGCCCTTTTTATAAAATTATTTACTATTGAGTTTATTTCTTTTGCTAGCTCTAGCAGAACAACCACTCTCAAATCAGGTTAGATTCATGCTTTATCAAAATTATTACACTTGATAGTTGATTAGTATTATTACTTATTTAATAAATGACAGTTCTACAACTGTCAGTGTCAAAATTATGAAAAGTGAAAAGTAAGTCGAAATCATATCTGTTACAATTATTATCATTTCAAACATCGACAATGGTAAGTAGTTCCTTCAAATATGTTATTCACTCACTATTAAAACTTATTACTTTTTAGATCTTTTAACATAGACCTGTTTAAGATCTACACATTACCCTTTTGCTGTGACGTAACAATTTTCTCGTTTTATTTAACTATAAGGAACAGGGCGAAACACAAAATCTGCAGTTTTTGGTCAGGTCCGCTTTAAGTATGGCTTGTTTTATAATATTGTCAGTGTGACATTTGTCCAAAATGACAGTAAAATAACGCGCAATAACAAGCAAGCGAGCAAGTCTAAAATCTTATTTTAAGCGTTAGGGACTTCTTCAAAGAGGAGAAACATCAGATTACATAGGTCAAGAATGTCTTGGTTTGCATAATGTGCTATTTAGAGCATCCCTTACATTAAAGGTTAGGTATATGTAAAATTATTCCTAAAGTCTGCGATCTGCCATCTAAATTAGTGATGGGCATAACCGGGCAATTTTCATAACCGAATTATTTGCATTCGAATAATATTAATAACCGAATGATTATTTGAACAATCATTCGAATAAATTTTGGCTCTCGATTCGTTTCGATTAAGTCAGCCGGTTTTGCCGGTTGGCGGTTCACCGTCATCTGCATCGACGTAGGTTCACCGTCATCTGCATCGACATCGTAACTTGCAGATAGCAGAGGAACCAAAACATAATATGTACCGTCGGCGCCTTAGAAATCGGGACACGTAATATGTTCTTCTAGTCTTTGGAGTATTATTGCTCCGGTTACTTCATTAATGTGAGATGGCATTTCATAATTGACAAACAATAAACAATCTGACGTAACAATTAAAACCATAATAACTGTAAAAACCCAGTACACTTAAAAAATACATGTTAAATATATCATAATAGTGTGTAGTGCCCGATTTCTAAGGCGCCGACCGTACATTATGTGTTATGTATTGGAAATCAAGAGGACTGCTTGCTAATCGCAATGAGAATAGGGGTGTTTTTTGTATGATTAACTTGAAAAGAGGCTTCCACGAATGGGGCCCCCAGTTAATCCGCTGCGAATTCCGGTTCAATGGAATTGCCGGGAACTGCCACTTAATAACCCTTGACTTGGGTTCAGTTATTTGTTGGAGTGAAACAAGACTTAACAAACACGAGTATATTGAGTAACAACGATTACAAACGTCACTGATGGACCGATGGTTCTTTACAATAGCTTCAACTGTTGTGACACGCTTGGATTGGCCACGCGAAAATAGCGAATTGCGCGTAACCGTCACACAAAACAACCTGGAAACGTCTTTACCAGGGAGCTAGACCGACCGCAAACCAGCACAAAGCATAGCTGAACTTGCTTACTCGAAATTCTGAATCTAACTGAAGCTGAATTGACAATGAGCTAAACTCGCAAATTCAACAAGGAGGGGAAGGCTCAAACACTATTGGCTGAGGCGATCCTGCGTAGCCAATCGGAGCGTCGCACGTTGTTTAGAAATAAATGCTTATTTTAAGAAATCTTAATGCTAAGCTCTCTCAATGAGGCATTGTATTGAACGAAATCCATAAACACATGAGTCCCAAATACGCTAAGTCGGCTTAAGTCCTATTAGAAAGTGTATCCATCCGCTTAAAAGCCATTAAGGGAAGCTTACAAATTCCTTTCCAATATTAACAGAGGCAAACAAATACGGCAAAATGCAAATTTGACTTTACCACGACCTTTGAATGAGATAGAACAGTTATGACTTGAATTACATGAATAATTATAAGCAAAAAGGTTTTGATGCACGCATCTGTGTGAATCAAACAAGGGGTAAACGTTTATCTTTATCGATCGGGCGGGTTAAAGGCGCCGCCTCTTGTATTGAACCTTTGGAGATGTAAGCAAATAAAAAATTGTTTTATAGCTTGATGCGTTTGCAGTTTTTAGGCGTTCAGGTTTCAGGTCCCCAGAATTTGATGATTTAATATTTTTTATGATAGGAGGTAGGTACGCGATAACCAAATGGTGTTTTCAGTACAGCCTGCTTTGTTTATGAGTTATGACGTATTTATATTTACAGAATTTTGAGCACTGCGTAGGTCGCTGAGATATGGCACGTAGTACCTTTGAATAGAGGTTTTATATTCAAAGCGTAGTGCGTATCAGCATGAGGTTATTTTTCATTTGACTACTTGGAACGAAAACCGAGTTACATAGGTTATTTCAATAACCGGATAACCGGTTATTATTAGAGCGCGGATTCTAGGGCAATTGCCTAATTGCCATTTTTTTAGGCCCATGTATGAGACTACGACAGAAATTTGTTTCAAACAAAAACAAATTTTTTAATGCATATGTATTAAAGCCTAAATGCCTAAAATGTGAAATAAACGCCTAAGCAATAGTTTTTACTGCCTAAAATAGGCTTTCGTTGTTTTTTCGAATTTTAGTGGTTCAGAAACCTTATCCACTTTCATGAAAGTGCTTTTTGTTTGAGCGATGTGAGTTCTTTTTATCTCAAAGCCCTGTCTAAGCATGAAGAATTTTTGAAACAAAGTCTATGAACGTGAGCTTTTAAGTATTTTTTTGTTGGAATGCGTTTATGGATGGTTTTGAGTGAATCTACAAGAGTCTCTACATAACCACAACGCTCGTGCGAAGTTTTTGAACACACCCTGCCGATGCCGTTATTTGTCAACAATCCCGATCGGGATTCATCTTGTCTGTGAAACTGTTCGCCAGCAAAATGAAGATGTTAATAATTTAATTAGCAGTGCAGCTTGCAATAAACTTAAGAATGTACTTTCTAAAAATCCTGGATATGAGACTGTACACCAATTTAAGAAATTATTGAGTGGCGAAGAAGTAGAAATAGAAAATGTTGATCGTTTCAAGTTCAAAAAATCAAAACAGTATTCTTTGCCTAATTTAGGCCATGCAGCCTAAATTGCTTACTTTAGGTTTTTAGTGCCTAAACCTGGCATTTTTGTGGCCTGAATAAGGAGCCTATTTAAACTTTTTTAATGGCCTAAAATCCGCGCCCTAGTTATTATTTATTCGAAGAAGCCCATCACTAATCTAAATGATCTTTTTGAATTTCAATGCAATATAAGACATACGTTTTAAACGCTATGTTTTGTTATTTCTGACGTCACAGAAAAAGGGTGATGTGTAGACTTTACTTTACTTAAGTATGTACTCCTATCAGCCTCTCCGTCGAACAAAGCACACACGGTCCGCCCACCGATGTTGTGGAACAGCCATATACATACAGCTCCTTAACTATTACCAACACTGCCAGCTCCTGGTCTGTAGGAATCGTTCCACTTGTACAACGACTAAAAACTGTCAGCAATCCAAACTCCCACACTACGGATACGCTTCTGCAGAAAATCCAGCAGCATAAGTTGAAACGCGTTTATCATTTAATTGTAGTTGCCTTGTTTCAATTGAATAGTAACAGTTGTACGTAAATGAAAATAAATAACGAGTTTAACGTTTTATTTCAAAGTTATTTCATAGCTTCCATACATCACCTTCCTCCAAGTCCAACTCAGGTATAGATGCAACTATTTACCAGCAATTGGAATAGTACCCCTCATTCAAATCCAACACAGGTGTAGATGTCCAAATAAAACGCAGACTTCACATGACCAATTAAAAAAAATAGATTGCAGCCGTTTAACTTCTGCTTGTTCTACCATCAAATCAATTTCTTCTCCGTTAGTCCATTTGTAGCATCGTTTATTATTTAGTTTGGTTTAAATATCCATTTTTCCCCATCTCTTTAATTCTATAAATAATAGCCTTTTATATACTAATTAAATAATAAAAATCAGTTAATTAAAGGGGTTTTATTTACAAATTTCTGTTTTTAATAAAATTACATGTACATTTTAGAATAATAATTTTTGTTGTTATTTTTTAATGACAATATTCCATAGCAATAATTATTCATACATTTTTTTAAAACTAACACTCCTGGATTACATTTCAATACAGTTTATTAATTAATTTTACATATTTAAGTAACTTTTTCAAATAATTATTTGAGTTTTGCCTTTCACCTTAATTCAAGCTATCTTATGGCTTATTCTGATTGTTATCTAATATCAGCTATGACTTGAACTCTGATATTACCAAACAACTATCTTTACTAATTCAACCATTATTTAATCCATATATTAGAACCTTTGTGTTAAAATCTTAATTGAATTACTGTGGATTTAAATTTGAATTTGTAATTTATTAAATAAATTTCGAATAGTTATACTGTTCTTTTACTACTTAAATTCACCTTTGTACATTTTAATAATTACGTATTTTATCATTCCATAATTAATCCCTAGGTATGATTAACTCTCACAAACAAACTACCAGTCTTACCACAACAGTATATAATCCATAAGAATTATATAAAATGTCTGGTCATTATATAATAATAACTCCACCGTTGCAGGCAATATGTATAATTGGAGGTTATGTTAAATAAACTGGCATAGCTGATTCCCATTTCTAGATTATCTGTCATTCTAGTTTGTTTAGGTTAGTTGCGGCCTTTGCTTGTGTGTGTTATACGCATCCTTACATGAGTTGGCCTGTCTCAGGTGATGTTCACCGGTCGTTGCCTGACGCCAATGACAGCTTACATAAATCAAACGAGTAGAGGCCGGGGTCGGTAGCTCAGTGGTAAGCATCCTGACTACTGATCTAAGGGTCGCGAGTTCGATTCCCGGTCCCGGTGAGGTTTTCAAAAATAAAAAATGCAGATGAAAGCCTCTACAGAATGCCATCATTCGGAAGTGATGTAAAACCGTGGGTCCCATGTTACTACGATGTGTAGCATGTAAAAGATCCCTTGCTAGGGTTGGAACTCCTTAGTCTCGGCAAAATTATTCTAAGTAGGACTTTGACCATATGACCCAAGCAGCCGGTGTCTAAGGTACCTGGTACTCTGCATGCCTAGACCTTGTCCATTAACAAACAAACAAACAAACAAACGAGTAGAGACACTCACTGTCGGTTCCTTTGGTGTAAAATTTCCGATTTGGATGACCTTGAACGGCTCCTGGGGGGTAATTTCCGAGAGTACAAACAGATGGCGCCACTACTTAATCACATCTAGAGTCCCTGTATATAGTAAACTATATACAGGATCTCTAATCACATCATGATTGGTAGTGGGTAGCAGAGCCAGTATCTGGCTCTGATTGGTAGAACTTTGTGCTGCCATCTGATAGTCAAGCTTAGAAATACCCCCCCAGTTACTGTCCTTGGCACTCTAGACAAGTTTCAACATTTGGCATGAGTGTCTCTACTTGTTTGATGTATGTACGCTGCCAACGATGAGCTCGTCTGCCATAAATACCTTCAACATTTTCTAGGGTGATGAGTTAGCATACACCCGCATTAAACCAAAGCGGTCTATATTGTTCCAGGCCACGACACTGGGTCTATAAATGACCTTTGGAATGGTCTACCACAATCTGGCAACATGGCTTTGCCAACCTTCAACAAAAAATTACTAATTTTGGTCACTAATTGAAGAATCTGTCAGTGCACTGTCCCTGTCATACTGATACCTGCCAGTTGAAAAAGAAGGCTTTAAAATTGTTATATTTACATCGTAATGCATCACTTCAACGTAATATTCAATTTTAAAATAATTCCTAATGGTTAGGTACCTTTTATATATATTGGCGGGGGTCTTACAGCTGCTGCCGCATTCCGCTTTTATTCCGCCATTACCTCCTATCTTACTATGCATTTTCTTCAATTCCTCATATTCGCATGGCTTCTTCTATTTCTTCTTTCCATGTTCTTCTGGGCCTACCTCTTCTTCTTCTATTTACTGGTGTGTACTCCATTGCTTTTTTGGGCCATCTCTCGTCATTAATTCGCATAATATGACCAAACCATGTCAGTTTTCGTTCCTCTATTTTCTCAGTTATATTTTTTGTATATTTACTTTCTACTTTATATTTTCATTTCTGACATGATCCAGTCGAGATATTCGTCAAGATCTTCTAAAATAGTCCATTTCAACGGCTTCCAATCGGGCTTTTTTCTTCTAGAAATTTGCCAGCATTCACTTTATAGGTTGTTATGGGTTCAACTATAGCATTATATGTACCTATATCTGTGTTTTCACGTTGATGTTAATTTTGTTGTACCATAAAAGGAAATTCAGTTTTTGCATTGCTGTTCTGCCCTGGGAAGTTCTACGTCGGATATCTAACTCCCAGGTTCCGTCTTGAGCTATTACGCTATTCTGTGCAGTAGTTTATAGTGCCACAGTGATGTATATCGTTTGGCTTCTCTCCTACGCAAAAGTATTGTGTTTTGGTTATATTCATTATTAATCCCCATTTAGCGTACTCTTCAGTAAGCTTTCTAACCGTATATAATAATAATAATAATAATAATAATAATGGACTTTTATTTTCGGTCTAGACATAAACAAATAATAATAATAATGACAACGAAAATAGTTACACATTACATTAGTTAAAAAAAAATATATATTGTTAAGCAAAAAGAGTAAAAATTAAAATAGTAATGAACTAAAAATGTATAATAACATTAGACCGAAAATCGCAAGGCAGAGTTCAGTAATGTAGTGAAACTACTACTGATCTCCCACTCAAACCTTGTAATCAACATTAAAACTATGTCGTGCAAACGCGAAAAAAAAAATACATAATTTACAAAAAAATAATAACAATCAACTTGCAACACACTAACATGGGAATTTAACTGCATTAGACATTTAACTTTATCGACTCTATTGACTCTCGAAAAGATGACGGCGCATATGTTTTTTAAACGAAATTACACTAAGGCTCTTAAAATCAGCAGGAACAGCGTTATAAAGTTTATAAGCACAGTAAGAAAAAGAACGTTCGAAAAGAGCAGTTGTGTGAAGTGGAGGGGTGATCAGACCTTTGTTTCTAATATTCAAGTTATGTACGTCTGTTCGAAAAGATATACGCCTGTGTAAATAAGAAGGTTTTTTATGCAGAATTATTTTATGATATAAAGTAACAGTTTGCAAAGTGAAACGATTTTTCATGTTCAACCAGCCAGTTTCTTTGAGTTTATGAGAAATGTGATCATATTTGCGAATTCCAAAAATATATCGTAAGCATGAATTCTGTACTCTTTGGATACGACCTCGATCAGAAGCATCCAAACAGGGACCATAAACAGGAGCGCAATACGTGAATTGTGAAAGGACCAGCGAATTACATAAAATTGTTTTAGCAGTTTTAGATAAGTAAGGTTTATGTGGATATAGGATTCGTAATGCAGCATAAGATCGCTGGACGTTATTTGCAACTTGCTCCCTATACCTAAAGGTGTTGTCCATTACCAAACCCAAGTTTTTTCCTTGATCGACAACAGGTATTCTCGAACCATTAATAACTAAATTAATCGCGTCTTTAACCTTAGAACAAACATTTTTGCTACCAAATAAGAGTACCAAAGATTTGTTTGGGTTCAGTAAGAGAGAATGTTTTGATGAAATGTCGTGTACTTTTATAAGATCATTATTTATGTTACTAAGAGCAAGTTGCAAATCATTAGGTTTAAAAGAATAACATAACTGCATATCGTCAGCATACATATGAACTTTACAAGAATTAATACTTTGGAAAAGTTGACTAGTATAGATGGAAAAGAACAGCGGACCCAATATAGATCCCTGAGGAACACCCGATGTTGTTAGCGCTTGAGGAGATATCTGATCCCATACTTTTACACACTGCGTTCTGTTACTAAAGTAGCTTATTATTAGATAGATAGAATTTTGTTCTAAACCTATATAATGAAGAATAGAAAATAATAATGAATGAATTAATGTATCAAAGGCTTTACTAAAATCAAGTAATATCAACAAGGAGAGTTCGCCATAATCTGTAGCTTTGAATATGTCATCAGTAACATTTAATAAAGAGGTTGTGCAGCTATGTTCAGGTTTGAACCCAGATTGAAATTCCGGAATTAGGTTATAGTGTATGAGATGTTCTTGCAGCTGTCCATGTAAAATCTTTTCAAAAACTTTCGAAAGAACTGGTAAGATGCTAATAGGACGGAGGTCCTTATATGTTTTAGGTTCACTACATTTTGGCAATGGAATTATTACAGCCTGTTTCCAGGCATCGGGAAAAACATTCTCAGTAATACAGCAGTTTATAATGTGAGTAATATATTGGACTATTGTTGGACAACACAGCTTAATCATATGAGTATTGAGACCATCAAGACCAAAAGATTTAGATTGCAAGTTATTTAATATTTTGAATATAACACCAGCATCAACTGTACGGAAACGAAATACGGTATTCATATTATTTACAGTATTAGAATTGTAAAAGTTTATTAAATCCGGATCGTACGTCTGTTGCGGTATACTGTCAATGAAATATTTATGTATTTCATCTGGTTTATTTAAGTGAAGAGGAATGTTGTTATTGTTAGAGTTCGAAAGTTGCAAAATTTTCAAATTATTCCAAAAAGATTTTGTATTACTGTTACGTAGTTTATGCTCAAAATAGGCTTTTTTCTCATTGCATAATGCTGTAGAAGTAAAATTTCGCAAGGTTTTATAGTAATGCCAATGGTTAACATTTTTGGTTTTTCTAAATTTTGATTTAGCTTTATTCCGTAGTTTCATAAGTAATTTTATATTATCTGTAACCCACGGTAGATGTGGTCTAGTAATTTTACTAGTAACTGTGGGCGCGTGATTATTAAAGAGCTGAAGCAAAACGGAATTTAAAAAGTTAACCTTATCATTAATATTGTCCATAAAAAATATTCTATGTAATGGCGATGATTCTAAGTCATGTATGAAATTATTGTGGTCAAAGAATTTGTATGAGCGATAAGTACGAAAGACGGGTGCTACTTTAGTTTTCTCAGTAAGTAACTGACAGAAAATAGGATCGTGATCAGTTATGATGTGACATCTTCTTCGTCGTTAGCTATTAGAACCTGATCGTCAGCGAACAGCAACGTGTAAAGGTACCTTTTCTATGGCAAATAAATCGCTACTATTAATTGTGACTTCATCTAGAACAGTCATTTCTTCATAATGGCAATCTTGTTTGGAATTTAATGGTTTTGCAATCGGAACAAGTCTCTTCATATTATCAACCTTTCTATCAGCTTTTTTACTTCCTTTTACAATAAAGGAAGTATTGGATTCACCCCAAAAATTCGAAATTGAGTTTTCAACAGATCTTCACGTTTTAGAGTCCCCTGAACCCAAAAAACATATTTTTTTTTATTGGTCTGTCTGTGTGTGTGTCTGTGTGTCTGTCTGTCTGTGAACAGAATATCTCAAAAACGAAAAGAGGTATGGCGTTGAAACTTCAAATATAAGTTTTGTGTACTATGTAGATGAGACAGCAAGCTTTTGAAGAAAATCGCATAACCGGAAGTAGGTGTTTACTCTTGTGATTTTTCAGTTTTTTTCGATTTTTCCAAAAACGGTTCTAACGATTTTTTTTAAACTTTACATTTTTACTACATTTTTAATGTGTATTGATGTGAAATAGGTGATTTTCCAGTTGAATACTTCTAAAGTGGGTTTCTTTTGTTTTTTTTCTATTTTTTTAATAACTCCTATTTTAAATAAAACACCCGGTATATTATTACATTTTTGAATTCACCTTAAAATTCTAGAGAAAATTTGTCTCGTCAGCTAACGCTCTGTTTTGTACAGTTTTTGTAGAATTTGTAATTTTTGAAAATTTTTGACAAATGGTTAAAAATTAAAAATGAAATTTTTGACTAATTATAAGAACACTGTAAAAGGAAGTTGTGTGAGTGTATCACACCAGATTTTTAAAGTGCTTTTCACAAGCAACACTAAAAGCTTTCCAATCCGCCAGTCCTCTCAATGTCTCAATTTAGAACTTGTTACCATTTTTGTGCCACTGTTTCATTCGATGGAAGTTTGAACACTAATATATGGAGCAACTGATAAAGCGTAGTTAATTTGACTTGCAGCTTGGTACACAACACTCCAAAGGAATTTTTGCAACTGATGTGAACTGTCTTGTTAAAATCGTTTATTAACGTCAAATATATTTGAATGTTTTTAAAACTTCATTTGTCTTAGAATGCCTAGTAGAAAATTTGGTATCAGCGTCAGTATCATGGTCTGGAACAATATAGATCGTCTTGATTAAACTCATTGGCTAATTTGGCTAATAAGTGCTAACTTTACCTTAAAAGCTTAAAACATACATTTCATAAAATACCTGCAGCTCAGTACGTATATTTTGAATTTTGTTTGCATGTCAATTTTTATGTGCCCTAGATTGTTATTGGTATTGCATTATGGGAAATTTAAAACATACTAGATGTAATTCATTTTAAGACGCCCGGTATATAATGCCTGAATTATACAAGTTGCCTGTAACATATATTACTATGCAAGCTCCACGTTGCGGTGTCAGTCTGCTATGCAATGTTGTAATAGCTCCACTAACAGGTGCCTGTTTTGTAATGAATTGAATAACTGCAAAGGCTATTTTTAATTTAGAAAATTAGTATATGTTAAAATTTAGGGCAAATCCACACACAATTCCCAGATTATATTTTTATACTGTGCTCACTCTTTGCCGGTCAGTAATTTAAGGCTGGTTAAAAATGAACTGTGTCAATTAATTACACAGATAAAATAGTTGAATGTCTCTTTTCTATATCAATTACGCTAGCTCTCGGCAAACACAAAAACTGCCTATCTCAGGGTGAGTGCTGAAATGGGCTGTATTTTATTAATTTTAGGTTATTTATCTCAACATAGCTCATTTGCTCATTATTAGTAAATAATTCACAGCCTCATAAATTGACAGATGAAAACAAAATGGTTTATGCGTACAGTGTGTATTTGAACGTTTAAGATCGTGAAATAATGGGAGAAAGCGTCAGGTAAATAATTCGAATATTCCCGCTTGGCAACAATTAAAACATCGCCTTCGTTATTAGGATGACGTAGACCCTCGTCTTCGCTATTCTCAGGATGACGTAGAAATCACGCCAACTTTCATTTGCTTATGATGCTTGGATCTCCACTAATTTTGCTAAACCGGATGACGCTGCTCGATTTTTGAAAATTACGGCGTAGCAGGACCCTTGGGAAAACGCCATGCCTCTTCAGTAAGGTTCAATATCGAATTCACACAGCTTTCCGACTCGCAACTTCTTAAATTACAGATGACGCTCCCGGTTTTTCTGCCTCTGGCTCTGCTGGAGTCGCTCCAATGGGTGCAGATGTTGGAAACGACGTTCTTGCAGACCCCGCTGACGTCCTTGATCGCTGACCTCTGGGTTCCGCTGCTAATTTTGGTCGTAGTCGAAGATCGTAAAGTCCAGTGCTCGGCTGCCGATGTCCACTCGAGGATGAAATTGGAAAATTTAACTTTTATGTCGTGGAAATCGCTCAAACATTCCTACAGGTGCACTGACACTTGGGCAATAAATTGGACCACTTTTTATAATTGGAAAAACGCGTTTATTATCATCAAACATTAGTTAAATATGGAGCACAAATTAGACAAGTTACATTAATTTCTATTTTCAATTGTTCTCTTTGTTAATAACAAAAACGCATCAGGTTGCTAAAATACGGTGTTCTTCTACTACTGGGTGATCAACAATGATTGTAGGGTTCGCAACTTTGCTATGGTCGCATTGTTATCAATAATGTATTCCAGAACCCACGTGAATATGTTGTTTATCAAAACTTTCTTCCCTTGCGACCATATGCGCGCACATAAAAATTTTAGATCTGTCATTCCTGTTGCAACTAGTAAATTATTGAATTTATTTCTATAGTTCACATAAACTCAGTCTTTATTAAGACTAAAAGTGTGTATCTGATTGCTTTATCTGGTAAGTAGACAATTTACAGAGCTGTTTTAAATACTAACAAATGTCAATAATTTTAGGTTAGAATCATGTTTTCTGATGAAAACAATATATTTATTTTGGAGGCTTACTTTCGGTCTGGACAACGTGACCAAAATGGCGTGTGGCAGTATTCACAAGCCCATTGCTTCGCCGAGTTCCAGCAGCAATTCCAGAACAATGACGTTAGCTACGAAACATTTACACAACATGTTCGTCGAATAATCAACCGATTTCGGAATACTGGCAGTGTCTCCAAGGGTAAATCTCCTGGCAGAAGGCCTGCGCTTAATGAAGAAGCCTTAGACGATATTCAGGAGCGATTGGAAGCAAGCCCCAATAAATCTTTAAGGCGACTGTCTGGTCAAACTGGTAATTTGTATAATATGTTTTTATTACTAAATGTTGATTATGTATATTAAATGTAGGGCTTTCGTATGGGACATGCCAGATGGCTTGCCGAAAAAAGCTGCATATGTATCCATACAAAGTGTCTGTTGTACAAGAATTGCTGCCAGCCGATTTTGTAAAGAGACAAACTTACTGCGCCTGGTTTAACGAAAACTTGAATGACAACAATGATGTTTTGGACTTAACATTCTTTAGTGATGAGGCATGGTTTCATCTAAGTGGGTATGTGAATTCCCAAAATTATCGAACCTGGTCTACTGAAAATCCCCATGTTTTTCGTGAAACAACATTACATCCAATTAAAATTGGAGTTTGGATTGCCATGTCAAGAAGGCGAATAATTGGACCAATTTTTTTTAACTATAATATAAAAGCGATAAACTACCAAGAGTTACTTTTAAGACCTTTTATTGAACAGCTTCATGACGATGAGCTTCAGAATGGATATTTCCAGCACGACGGTGCAACAGCTCACACAGCTCGGACAACGATAGAATATTTATCACAATATTTCCAGGATAGACTAATAAGCACAGTTCGATGGTCACCGCGATCGCCTGATTTGACACCCCTCGACTCCTTTATGTTTGGTCATCTTAAAAATGTTGTGTATGCAAATCGTTTGCATATGGTTGAGGAGTTACAAGATACCATAGTGGACGCAGTTAATGCAATCACACCGCAACAGTTAGAAGCCGTTTTTGACAACGTAAAGAGACGAGTAAATTTGTGTATAGAAAATAATGGACAACATTTTCAACATCTGTTATAAAGAAGGTGGTTCTTATTTCTGTTTCTAGATTGTAAGCTTTGAAGACAATGTATTAATGTCATTGTATTTTGTTATTGAATTGTATTTCTTCGCTCATTTTGTCTCATATTTGTTGTTATATTGTGCGTTTTTAATATAAGAAACATGCTTGTCTTTATGTGATTTCAATTTTATAATTAAAATTGGTTATGTTATTTTAGTTCTTCTTGTACGCTTGTTCAATTTTATTAAGTTTTTGTGTAACAAAACTTGCACTAGTATGTATAATTTAAAAGGTTGCACTAATATATTTATTTTAAAAACCACCAGCTTTTAAATTTCCCGCCCAATCTGAAATACCCGCCTGTACGCCACTGGAAATAGTTGGGATCACTGTTTGTGCTAAGTGGACAATAGCTTTATGTGAAGGAGGCGGCACATTCAATCATTGTTGATCACCCGGTAGTAATTGGAATTTGATATTATTAACCACAAATAGAATAAAGTTTGATTACATAAATTACAAATCTAATATTTTCTTAAAACTAAAATATTGTCGTTTGCTTATAACCAGTATTGTTCTTTAGCGTTGCACTCACAAACTTTTTTTAATTTCACTGCTCTGCTCTTTTGCATTTTGTTTTTAATTATTAACGCACTGACATTTGAGTCCACCATTTTCACATCGCTTGCTTCTCTTCTGTTGCCTACATTCAGGATTGCTCTTTGCAATTTTTAGATTATTCTTATCTTTAATTTACCCGTCAGATTGCTCACAATTTTCACTGTCCTTTGCTTTTATTGATAACTACGCTTATTTATGTGCGCATAACAACCTTTTGTGTCAATTACTTTCATTTGGGCTGGCGTTACATATGCACAAACCTATCATTTTAATTATATTACTTTATTCAAAAGCCTAATTTAAGCCCTCTGAAATATGCTTTGCTTTTATGTGCCTTTATCCGACTAATTACTGTTTCTCGCATCTCATTACCAGTGGATTTAATACTTTTATTATTGTTTAAAATTGCAATTATATAAAATATCCTAACTCTGTGCTTTATTGACTTGGTTAAATATTTTTCACTGCAAACAGCGCCAATTGTGAGTTTAATACAATTTCAGTATATGCCTCTTTCTTTCTTTCACATATTTTTTTATTTCAGAGGAGAACCACAGTGTTTTGTTGATTCTGTTAATGTTTACTCGTCTTTTCCCTATAGTTTTTACAGATATAGGGCTATAGCTATTATTCTTTAAAGTTGTCTACTGCGGATCTATATGTTGACCTCTGTTAATTGGGTGTTGATTTATTTTTTCTTTTAAGCGGTTTTTAAATAGTTGTTTTGTGCTTTCGTTTTCTAATGATTTGATGTTATATTTGTGAATATAATTTGTTTTTGGTTTTGTACAGTTGAGTAAATTCAATCGGAGTTTATACATAGTAAACCAACTGAAACAAATTAATTTCTTCTTCTTCTTCAGCTTTTTCATCAATCTTTTAGCCTTTTAGGGCGTCGGATACAAATTAATTTCAAAGATTATAATACTATATTAAATGCAACTGTATACAGGGCGTTTCAGAACTATGGGATCAAACTATTAGGGGGTATTCAGTGCGACAGTAGAAAACATTTGAGTATAGGAACCAATGCCCGGAAATATCTCCCTGGGGCACTGGGACTCTATGATACGTTAAGCTAGTTTAAAAACAAAATGTGTTTCAGTTACTCAAATGTCAACGATAACGTACAGCAAGTTTGTAACAATTCATCCGTTCTTATGGACTTCACCGATCAAGAATTGGCGGATATGCATCTGGCATATGGAGCAACAAACTGCAATACCTACATTCAAATGTTTTAAACTGTCTTCACGTGTCATAGAGTCCCAGTGCCCCAGGGAGACATTTCCGGACATGGGTTTCTATACTCAAATGTCTTCTACCGTCGCAGTGAATACCTCTTAGTAGTTTGATCCCATAGTTCTGAAACACTCTGTATATGAACTATTTATTGTGATGTAGTAATTTTCTTTTTCGACGACTGACATCGAAAGTAGATTTTTCTCACTGTCACTTGACAGCCGAAAGTTGACATTTGCCGCTGAGCGTGCGTTTTCATCATTTTACCGCTCGGCGAGCGTTTTGGGTTTCCGCGTGAACAAAATAAGTACCTAGCCACGTCCGAATGTTACCTTGACAACGCCCGTCATTTGAGGAAATATTCGCGTCACATGTCATAGACTGCGCGAGTAATGTTAACTTGATTGTCAATTAATTTTTGCAATAAAATGAAATATGAAAATTTCCTTTAATAATATGCTCAGTCGTCGAAAAAATAGTATGTATGTTTCGAGCTAAAAGTGCGCTTGCCGCTTTTGCATGATTTCTGGTTTCGGCTTCGCCTCAACCAGCAATATTTATGCGCAAGCGGCAAGATTGCGCTTTCAGCTCTGAACATACAATATACTATTTCAGACATTCTAAAATACTCAAAAAAATCTGGTGTGATACACTCACACAACTTCCTTTTACAGTGATCTTATAATTAGCCAAAAATTTGATTTAGAATTTTTAAGCACATGTACAAAAATACAAATTCTACAAAAACGGTACAAAATAGAGCGTCAGTTCAAGAGACAAATTTTCTCAAAAATTTTAAGCTGAATTAAAAAAAAATGTAATAATATACCGGATGTTCTATTTAAAATAGTAGAAGTTAATAAAAAAAAATAGAAAAAAAAAACAAAAGAAAACCATGTTAGAAGTATTCAACTGGAAAATCACTTATTTTACATCAATAAACATTAAAAATGTAATAATAATGTAAAGTTTGAAAAAAATCGTTACAGCCGTTTTTGAAAAAATCTAAAAAAACTGACAAATTACAAGAATAAACACCTACTTTCGGTTATGCGATTTTCTTCAAAAGCTTACTGTCGCATCTACATAGTACCAAAGAGTACTCATTATATGCTATTTGATAGTACACAAAACTTATATATGAAGTTTCAACGCCATGCCTCTTTTCATTTTTGAGATATTCTGTTCACAGACAGACAGACAGACAGACACGCACACACAGACACACAGACCAATGAACAAAAATATGTTTTTTGGGTTCAGTGGACTCTAAAACGTGAACATCTGTTGAAAACTCAATTTTGAATTTTTGGGGTGAATCCAATACTTCCATCGTCAATTATTTTGTAGTATAGAGTAGCAAACTGTCATTCACTTTTACACCTTGAAATTGTTCGCGCAGTTCTCTTTGTAACAGCAGCAGCAGCAATTTGAACTACCATTCCTGGAGCTAGTAATATAGGTGGGTACTAAGTACACACAAATCTTAAACTGCAGCTAACCTAAAATGATAGCTATTGCGTATTAGGCGGAAGTTGTCTATGATACTGCATTTTAATCTAGCAATCATTGCCAATTTCCTATCCGTTCACATTGCTATTTGGAAAATCACTGACTGAAAACTATACGGATATGTGTGCATAGGCGTCCCTGGTACGTCAGGGATGTCACTGACACAGAGCTAACACGGAACTGACACGGCACTGTTATGTGTGAATAGACCATAAAAGAGCACCAATGTTATCATCTGTCAAAGTAATTCTGTCACAACTATTATACATTTATTTTAAAATATTGTTTGGGAATTTTTGCATAAATCAAGACATAATTAATAATGGTGTAATAGCAGTACACAAAAACTTGTACAGTGCATCAGTGAGAAGCTCTCTCTTAGTAGAATTCATAGGGAACCGTTGTTCTATTAATTTTCTTGGTGACATTTACACCAAACTGAATAACAAATAAAACATCAAAAAATGACGAATATACCTTTATGTCAAAATTACAAATTCATGTAGCATAGTCATACTACAACATTTTCTCATGATTAAAACAACTTTACGAACTCTAAGTTATTTCAGAAGCTTCAGTGTAGCACCTAGTACTGTCATAAATTTAGTTGATCGGAATTATTTGAAGCCTAATGACTTTACAGCAGAAGAAATAAAATCAATTCTATGGACAGCATTCGATATAAAACAGTTAACTACCAAATGCCAACGTATTACCAATATAGAATCAAGTAGAATTACTCTATTAATGCACAAACCTTGTGTTGAAATTCAAGCGTCAGCAATGTCTGCTGCTAATTTACTAAAGGGGCATTTGAATGTAGTTATCGATCCAACATGGGATATCTGTGATTTTATCAATGATAAAGGAAGCTTTCTTTCAACATGTACTGATATGGTTTTTTGTCAGTCACAGTATCAAACAAAAATAGAGACATTTGCGGAAGGGGCCAGTATTCCGATAGTTGGAGTACAAAGCTGCACGTATGACATGCTAACTACTCTGGCCGACATAATGACTTTACAAGAAAATTATAGACATTTAACGAATTTAAATATAGCATGGTTGGGGAAACCCTGCCCTTTATTCAACACTTACTTGTGCATTGCTCCGAGGCTAGGAATTAATTTGCGCTATCACTGCTATTGTAAATCATCAGGAAAAGGTATGAGTCCAACTAAATTGCCAGTGGGACGAAAGCTGAGTCAGCAGAAAGACACTGCATTGATTGAGTGTGATAAGGTCGAAGATGCTATAGAAAAAGTCCATGCTATTGTTCTATCAAAGCACAATGTGGAAAACCACAAACTATGTTTAAAGCAAATAGTGCAGAAAGCAGATAAACACTGGAGTTTCTTGCATCAGTTGCCCCGAGGAAATGAAGAAGTAGCACCTGAGGTTTTTAGTCACAAAAACTCACTTGTGTGGGAAGCCAAAGAGAATTTGCAGTATATTTATGCTGCTTTCATGTTACGTTTGTTGAGTATATATAAACATGTATGTGATCAACCTGATTTTGATAATAATACAAACTGTTGTCAATAGTTTTGACATTATCACACAAACAACAACACAAGTCTAAAAAGTTAATTATAACATAGGATATGAACTCTGTTAGATTTTATTTATGAATGTTATTTATTTAAGTATGTCTTTCATAAATAAATAGACTAGAAGTTTTTTGTTATCTTAATATTTTCTATGTTAACAAACTAATAAAAATGTATTATTATAAATTACTGTAGTTAAATAACACATAGTGTTCTTCGACCTCAATAATGATACGGTCCAATCCCGGCAGTCGTTTGTTACTTAACACATAGTCACTGGTCATAGACCTTAAATTTCAAGAAAATCTCGAAAGTTTCTTTCATGGATAATGTTACAACACCACAAATAAATACACAAATGACTTGGAGGTAGATCAATGGGCCCAAGTTGAGGCCTAAGTACTCGTGAACTTAGTTCATTCTCCACCCAAAAATCCAAACATTCACACTACAAATAAACTTAAGAAGTTATCTTAACGAAATGTATGGGTCTATGACTTCGTAAAATAAAGTACAAGTAGTAAGCATGATTTTTTTCAAACCCGAGATTTTTGTTGATAAAGGGAAGGCAAGGAGCCAGTTTATATCCGTTTTTGTGTCTTCTGATAATCTGATTCAGAAAAAGTTGTTTTCGAAGTTATACCTGTCTGTGAGCCTGTGTCTTCTCTACATCCCAGACAGTTTAATATCGACTACCCTCAAAATGTATATCCTCGTTTTTAAAATAAATTCGGAGATCTTAGTGATTTTTGGTTAAAATCCAAAAACCGGAAGGGATGCATTGCTCTTATGTTTTTTCCATTTTCCGGAAAAAATTATAATCGTTTGATAAAAATTAAATTTTATAGAATAAGATTATATATTGTACAGTTATGCACAAAAAAGTGGGACAACTCGTATAACAAATTTTTTTGTAATTTAGTTGTTATTGTTAGCTCTTAAAAATTTACTGAAAAAAACATAGTACTTAGTCGTAATTCTATACGTTTTCAACTTCAAATTAGGACTAAACAACTTCAACGTAGGAACAAACAATTTCAAAATGGGAATAAACAGTTTCAAAATGGGAATAAACAATTTCAAAATGAAATCAACAACTTCAATTTGAGAATAAACAACTTCAAATTGGGACTAATCAACTTCTTTGGAAAATGACAATTACAGAGAAAGAGAGAAAATAAGCAAATTACTATATGAGCATCGCCCATACCTCAATATGATAACTGTTTTGTACTTTTAGTTTAATTTCTTTCAAAGTAATTTTTTTTAATGCGCTCTTTCATAAATAGGCGATGTTCATACAGTAATTTGCTACTTCTCTTTCTTCCACCTTTTTTCTCTTCTCCCTCTATTAGTTAAGGTTTCACCCATCGATAGGCGGTCGATTTGATTTCTTGACATTCAGTGTATCTGCAAGAGCTTTCCAGTCTCCATTATTACTTCCATTTATGATAAAGGAAGTATTGGATTCACCCCAAAAATTCGAAATTGAGTTTTCAACAGATCTTCACGTTTTCGAGTCTATACCCAAAAAACATGTTTTTGTTCATTGGTCCGTCTGCCTGTCTGTACACAAAGTAACAATATAAACAATAAAAAATAATATTTATGCAGGAATAGGATTACGCCCATACCCAGAATAAAACAGGCAATTTGCCTATCAAATAAGAATAATAATAAGAAGAAGAAAATCTCTAGGTTGCAGTTCAATTGACAGCAAGCTGTCCTTGTTCTCCCACTGCAGCCTAGAAATTTGAATCTCATGCTAAAGCGATTATATAAACTTAAACACATATATACATACTAGAACCCGTTGGCCAGCCTACGTCTGGCCCTGCTAGAGTAAAGAAACGGTTAACAATAAAAATGCTTGCTTAGCTGGTAGCCAACCGACGCGACGTCCGGCCCTGCCAGCGTTAACAATACAGATGCTTGCTGCGTTGCCACTTGTGCTTACAATCGGCATGTGCGCGCGCCAGTGCTTACGGTCGGACGGCCGGCGGCCGGCATCAGCTCTTATAATATAAGATAGCGCGGAAGCACTCTCCAACCTGTGAAATTGTAAAGTTGAGTAACTAGGTATTCTGTCTGTTCAGTAGATGTTTACGTAATAGATGTTTGAAGGAATGTAAGTGTTAATCTTTTTTAATATCTTGTGGTATGGGATTGTAAACCAATGCTATTTCAAATAAACAAGTACGATGCGAAGGCGGTGTAATTGTATCCTAAAATCTAATGTTTAAGTTGTGAACATCGGTTCTAAATTGAGGTTGTTGTTTGAGAATTATTTTATGATAAAGATCGAGTTGCTGACTGTAAAAATCATCTAATTTTCATTTAAGCCACTGTAATTGTAAAAGTATGTGTGAAATGTGATCAAATTTCTTTATGCCGAATATGAGACGCAAACATAAACTTTGTGCTCTTTGAATTCTTGATGACATTTCGTAAGTAATGGCAGGACCATACATTTGACAACAATATCAGAACTGCGAAAGAACTAAAGCTTCACATAGCGTAAGACAAGTAATGTCTATAAGGACACAGAAGTTTAAGATTTAAATATGTTTTTTTAGTACAGTAAAATTGTCGTTTTACCTTAAAAAAATTGGCCGCGGCGATTCCTCTTACCCAGTGGTTTAGGGTCATTAGACAAGTGTAAAACCAAAAAGGCGTCACCCCACCCCTTGCCAAACAGCCGCCATCTTGATAACAATTGAATTAGTTTTTTCTCGCGATCCATTGGTCGCACAGAAAAAGTTACTGAACAAAACATATTGGAAATAAAGTTCTACACGTTTTTGATCCTTGCCGTGATACCGTGAAGTTGGTATTTAAAACGATAGAGGGCGACAAAGTTACCAAAAATCTGTTTCCGCTATTCTAGCGCTGTGGGGGTGATTTTTTCCGAAAATTGCGAATGTGAAAATTGTAGTGCTTGAAAAAATATACACAAATCTCTTTTAATAATGTGATTGATTTAAATAGTCTCCGAGTGACAGCCCTTCAAAGTCCGCGCAGCGCGGAGAAGTGGAGAGATGTAAATTATTTATATCCCGCACTTATTATAACTAACGAGATGCCATGTCTGCCATTTGGTTAACATAAAGAAAACCATTATCGCTCGTACTATTATCCATTTTTAAGCAGAATACAATCACAAAACAGCACTCGCAATCGTATTCACGGATTTTGTCCAAGAATTTTTCACATTGCGTTTATAACAAGTTGTGAGCTCTTTTTTCAATAAAAGTTTTAGCAACATTTCTATCATAGTCGATAATGACTCGGTTGTGTCCGAGGCTCCGAACCAAGACGAAGACAGATAAAAAAAAACCTGTCTGAGTAGACTACAATATATCTTAGGGTTTATTCAAAAAGAAATTACTTTCAATATACGAGCCCAGAATCAAATCATTTGGCACAGTTAAGATTTTTCCTGTATCTTTATTTTGTACCCACAAAAGAAAATTTTCTTGGTCAATATTCTTACATCGTAATTGTAGACGCTTTTAGCAGTATTATAACAAATTACAAATAGTAGTCGGGTAGCACTAACTTTAATAAATATTATACACCAAGTGAATTAAACATATGTTTATTCACGAAAAGATGTTGAGATCATATCTTTGAGTTAATAAATGTTTAATTCATGTGGCGTACAGTTACGGACACCTCAAAGTGCACGTTTTTTTGTTACTATGGTTATTTTTGCGATTTTTTAGCTTATTAAATGGGGGTTTCTCCAGTGGCGTTGCTTGTGATTATAAGAATAGGTATTACTTTTTTAATGTTTGTATTTTAGCAAAGTTTCACTAGTAAACAAACTATATAATAATATGTATTTAATAAATATGTATCAGTATTCAATTGCTACTACGCTTTGCAGTTTGTTTCGCATGGAGTTGACCAATATTTCCATATTGTATCCTTCTCTCAGTTCCCTCCAAGCATTTCTTATTCTTTACCATAATTAATCGGTTTCGTTTGGTGCAAAATCCCTGGTATAAATTTTTGTAGTTAAATAGCCCCAAACATTTTCGATGGAATTCAAGTCCGGACTTCTTGCAGGCCATGGTAATAAATTGATATTATTCTCATCAAACCATCAATGAACAGCCCCTGCTGTATGCACAGGACAGTTATCCTGTGAAAATAATGTTATCAATTACGTTAACATAAACAAAATTAATTAATTAGGTAATATATTGCCTGTTGAAAATTAAATTGATTAGGAAAGACCTCTCTTACAGATGGCAGCATCACATTTTACAAAATGTTGAGATAATTTTCAGCATTCAGTCGACCATTAATTCTATAGCATGCCCCAGATCCGTGAGCATTGATCCATCCCCATACGTTTCCAGAGAATCGTTCACTACTCCTTAAGGGTTGAACATAATATTGCTCCTCAAATCTTGAATTTTGTGGTCTACCCTTAATCGTCAATTGGTAAATGATTGAAATACCTTTTCACCTGAGAAAACAGTCGTGTTCCAAAAGTCGTCGATCTCATTCAAATACTCTTCATTCTTTGTTCTCTGGTGTTAAAAAAACTTCTCTTGCAGACGTTTTTGCTGCCAACGATTTTTAATTTTGAAAGTGCAGCTCTTGCTCACATGCAAATCTGTTGCGACTTTACTCAGCGACCAGTTCTCTTCCAGTTTTGTAATAAATAGCTCGCATTTTCTCTGCTTCTGACAAATGTCTGGGAATTTTCCGAGTTTTCAGTTCAATGACAGTTGATGACAAACGTAAACGTCAAAACTCGACGTCTATGATTAGAATCTCGTATTACAAGCTAAAAATCTGCCGTGCACTTTGAGTTGGCCGCAACGGTACATATGTTTTTATTCAATTTTGACAAAATTTTGAATAAAAAAATTAAAAAATATTCAAACTAAGATATAAATTTGCCCATTCATCGTCGATTTGATCTAAATTTTAGTAATTATATATTACACACTACAAAAAGAAAGAATAATTGAATTTAAATATTTGTAGATAATAAAAATATGTTGTTCTTCATTGAAACTTTTTAATTCTCCAGTGAATTAAACTTTTTAATTCTCTAGTGAATTAAAACACTTTATTTCACTTGTGAATTATAGACTGTTTATGAAGGTTATGGAGTTAATAATGTCACTTTAAACTGACAAAATTGAATAATAGTATATTACATACCGAGGGGGGAAGTGTTTCATTACTGTCGAGAGATTAGGTAGTTTACCGAGACGCGTAGCGTCGAGGTTAACTTTATCTCGAGACAGGGATGAAACTTTCCACCGTGGTATGTATACTATTTTATTTGCAATCATCTAATTTTAAAAATAACTACAATTAAATTCTGAATAATAGATATCTTGATGTAGCTAATATTTTTGTTACCATGAAAACAACCCACTCAATGTTTTGTTACCATGGAAACACCCCACTCTTCAGGTATGTAATATTTTTCGGGGTATGTAATAATTTCCTGGCTAGTTTCAAGTAATCATCTAGTTCCCAGCTGTTGTCATGTCATGAAATTGACACATTACAATGTGATTGTGAATAATAGTTATTTACTATACAAGTGGGATAACAGCATCATTAATATACGTGTGTGTAAGTTATAAACGAGTGCGTAGCACGAGTTATGTAAGCACACAAGTATATTAATGATGCATTATCACACATGTATTGTACAAAATTTTATCTACGACTGCGTAAAATTGAGAAAAGTGCATTTAGAGAAATGTCAGATCTGTCATTTTCAAAAATATTTTAGTAGGCAAATGTCATTATGTCATTCATTTGACACTATTTCAGTTACGTAATGAAGTCATTATACAACTCAGTTGCGTAATGAAACCATTACATAACTGAGTGGTATAATGAGCTTCATTACCTAACTGAAATAGTGTCAAATGAGTGACGTAATGAGTTACTTATCCCACTGGAGTAGATAAAATAAATTACCGATTCATTTCATTTGGTCCAAACGATCAAAATATAATTTCGTTCACCGTAGCATGTTTTAGTTGAAGTGAAACAAGCTGTTTGTTGGTTAATAACATATAGACAGTCGGGTGTCTGTATTATTTTTGCAGAAATGGTACGTGGTAAAGCAATTGTCAATTTGTTGAATTTTGGTCATTCCTGTGGCAAAATTTACAAACAATTGCAATTGTCATATTATATAATAAATATTACACCAGCAAATTTAAGAGCTTTCCGGATCTGAGCCAAATGATATCATTCTGGGGTCATATACTTATTTCCCATCATTTTCATTTCTTTTACCTACACCAATTTCTCGGTATCGCGGCAATGACCAAAAATGTGTAGAATTTCTGTAGTTTGTGAAAACCTATTCACATTGAAAATACTTGAGTGACGTGACGATTTTATCTCGCAAAAGAGAAATGGTTACTTCGCTGCACCGGAATAGATCGTACATTTCCCACGCTGCGCAGACTTTGAATGGCTGTCACTCGGAGACTATTTAAATCAATCCCATTATTAAAAGAGATTCGTGCATATTTTTCAAAGCACTACAACTTTCAAATTCGCAATTTTCGGAAAAAACCACCCCCGCAGAGCTAGAATGGCGGAAACAGATTTTTGGTAACTTTGTTGCCCTCTACCGTTTGAAATGCCAACTTCTCGGTATCGCTGCGACGATAAGAAATGTGTAGAATTTTATTTCCAACATTTTTTGTTCAATAAATTTTTCTGTGCGACCAATGAATCGCGAGAAAAAACAAATTCAATTGCTATCAAGATGGCGGCTATTTGGCAAAGGGTGGGGTGACGCCTTTTTGGTTTTACACTTGTCTAATGACCCTAAACCACTGGGCAAGAGGAATCGCCACGGCCAATTTTTTTAAGGTGACGGGGTATTTTCCGACAGTTTTACTGTACTATTTATGTAATTTAGAATCTGAGTATTATATCTAAAGCTGTTATCAATAACTAGTCCTAAGTTTTTTGCTTTTTCCTGTATTTGAATTTGAATATTATTGATTGATAGTGTAATCTTAGGTTTTAAAACCCCTAGGGCCGGTTGCAGAAAGCAATGTTAAGTCTGGTGTTAGCTAACATCGCGTCAAAGTGAACAAAATCGCATCAAATTTTGTTTACTAATGTATTAGTTACCATAAGCATTTGAGATTTGATTCGTTTTTGTTCACTTTGACGTCGCGTTAGCTAACACCAGACTTAACATTGCTTTCTGCAACCGGCCCTTATATTTACAACCAAACAACACAATAACGGATTTAGTTGGATTAAGTGTCAAAGAATGTTCTTTCGAAATTTTTGAAATAGCATTTAAATCATTTTGAAGGCTTTCTAATGCATGCTGATGATCGTTTAACTGAAAAGAATGATATATTTATGAATCATCAGCATACATTTGAACCTTACAAGTTTTTGTCGCTTTACAAAAACAAGCAGTGTAGATGGTAAATAACAAGGGTCCCAAAATAGATTCTTGTGGTACTTCCTTAGTAATAGATCTGAAAGCCGACGTACTGTTTTGTAATCTTCATGTAATGATGATTCGAACGAAATATAAAAACTGCTTACAAAAAGAAAATCAATTTATTGGAAAAGGTAAAATATGCTGTTAAACATGGCGGAGAAAAGGCCATCAAAACACATGAAAATTCTGCCCGTCACAGACAAACAAAAAGTGCTCAGACTAGTCATCAATTGTTAACTAAATATTTCGTCAAAAAAGATTTGCCGGAAAATGTACGACCTACAATTTCGGAGTTATCTATGGTTTAGCACACAGTCAAATACCAGCATAGTTATAATAGTATCGATTACAGTATGAAATTAAATTCTATAGTGTTTTACGATTCTTCTTTGTCAAAACAAATTCAATGTGGACAAACAAAATCCTCAAGTTTGACAGAAAACGTGTTGGCTCCAAAAGCAATAGAATTGGTTTTATGCAGGCCCTATGGCCATAATTTATTATTCTGAACAACTTTTCTTCATACAATTTTGCCGTATCATGAACAAAAAGGGTAGTTTACCTGAAAATAAAATAAAATAATTTAAAAAATAACGGTTTTTCCTAAATCGACAGATCTTTCTGAAATTTTGTATAGGGTCATAATTTATCATTATGAACAACTTTTCTTAATAGAATTTGGCCGTATCATGAACAAAAAGGGTAGTTTACCAGAAAATAAACTAGTTTTCGCTTCCCTGTCAAAGCCTACTTGTTTTTCAAAAAATGAAAATATTCCTAAAATTCTTTTCAAACCAAGCAGGACCGAATCCCAGAACCTTAAAATAAAATTCAAAAATTTTTAGTACATCTCACCTCTTGTAACATCAATCCTGGGACACAGTGTATGTATAATACATATATGAGAAAAATACACATCCGTCATCAACAAACTGCACGCCAGGAATATACCAGTGGCGTAGAGTAATGGTTTGTATTAGGGGTTATAATTAGTTTTAATTTTCATGATGCTGTTAAAATTGATATTGTACACTTTAGTAGTATGAACTTCTTTTTCTTCTTCCTCAGTCTAAAGGTGGGTTCAGATTTGTGTCGTATTATCGTATAGAATCATGATCGTCTTTATGCGATACGCTGCTACGCAAATAAGCCGACGGCTTGTTTTCAACCCCGTTTACTCGTATCCGTAAGATGTGCGTTTTATTTTTTCACTGTAATACATCCGTATCTTTTAGTTCCAAGTCGTCTCCCGAGAAAATTGTCGTTATCGGTACAGTTGACTGCTGCCAGCTACATTTTTCTTCACTGTAATATCAGCTCAAGAAGCCTTGTAGGCCCATGGCTACGATCTTTCTCCATTCCTTTCTATTCCTAGCTCTTGTCTCCCAATTTTCGGCTTTGCCCAGTCTGGTTAGATCTTCTTTTACGTTTTGCAGCCAAGTTTTCGATGGTCTACAGCTTCTATTTTTGTCCTCAGGTTCCTCTCTCAAGATCTTTTTGAGTATTCTCGTCTCTTTCATTCTGGCCATGTGTTCCAGCCACCGTAGTTCTCCTTGCTTTATTATAGTAGCACTAATGATATTAAGTTTGTTTATTATATCGAGACATGCAGATCGAGAATGTTTGGGTTTTGCCCCGTCCACACCACTTGTATCTAGATCACGTATCATTTCTTTGATGAAATACCGACTCCTGGTGGATAAATGTCGTGTCGTATCTGCGTATCAGCTTGACATGAATATATGATACGCAAATGCGATACGTACCCCCGTACACACTTAATCGATCTTGATACACGATACGATAATCTGACACTAGTCTGTACCCACCTTAAGTTGTCCAGCTGGACATAGACCTCCCTCAGGTCTTTCCATTCATTTCGGTCTTGCAGTCTAGATCCAATTACTTGATATCGTTTTGATATCGTCCGACCACCTGGTTGGAGGTCTGCCTCTACGTCTGTATGCCTCCTGTCTCGGCCTCTACTCAACCAGGCGCTTCGTCGACCTATCCTCTCTCAAGCGGGCTACATGCCCTGCCCAGTTCCACTTCAGCTTGGTTATCATGTCTACTGCGTCTGTAATTTGGGTATGTTGTCTAATAATGGTATTACGTATCTAGTCTCTTAGAGATAACCCTAACATTGATCTCTCCATTGTTATTTGTGCTATGCGAATTCTTTTAATTGTCTTTTTAGTTAGATTCAATGTTTCGGCGCCATATTTTAAAACTGGTAACACGCATTGGTTATATACTTTTCTCTTCAAGCACATAGGGATATCTGACTTAAAGATATTTCGAAGGTTTCCACACGCTGCCCATGTCAGGTTTATTCTTCTGTGCAACTCGTAAGTTTAGCTATCTCTACCAATTGTTAGTTCATGTGTCCTAAGTATTTATATTGATACACTTGTTCAATCTTCATGTCTCCTGCCAAGATATTATCATTGAGTACTAAATTCGTCATATATTTTGTTTTTGAAAAATTTATGTTAAATACTGTTTGAGGTTTTCGCCTCGAATTATTCTTCGGCTTAGACCGCGTAGTATTTGTATATGAACACCCAGCATTTTCTGGCTTAATGTGCCTTGCACCTTGTGAAGTCGAGCAAAAACCCGCGCTATGGTCATGCTCTTTGGTGGCTCGTCTTGTTTGAGTATCTTGAGAACGAGGATAGTTAGGCAGATTTGGCCGTTTTGCTGTTTGTGCATCCATATTCACTAACGTTTCGCAAGACTTTACAGCTTGCATCATCAGAGTGAAAGTCGCATTAAGAACCGAAGGTCGGTGTGAAGCTATTTATAGTCCTCCGTGCCAGGCGCGTGGAGTGACGTAACGCTGGTTGGTCGTCCGAGTGCAACGTAATCCGTGGGGCGTGGCCGCGCCGTTTTTATGGAACAGGATGATGATAGCGTTGTTCCATGCGGTAGGTGTCCTTTGCTTTATAAGACATTTATTAAATAGTGACTGAAGGGCTTTAACTACAACTGCTCCTCCTTCTTTTACTGCTTCTACAACAATCCCATCTTCGCCTGGTGCTTTGTTGTTGCCATATATGTATTACTTACTATATTGTTAGTGGGGCCCGGGAACGGCCGAAATCATTACGGCGCCGACATAGTCTCACTCTGAGTATTACGCGTCTCGTACGCATGCCTGAGAATTCGAACTCCGCCTTTAGAAGCGAATTTTAAACTTGACCATCTCCCCACCGCGCGGACGACGCCGACGCGCTTGCGCACACAGCTCACTATATACATTGAAGAGTTGGTTGTCTCATGTCTGTCTCACTTACTCCGTGACCTCCCCACTCATTGCCGCTAGCAATATAGCAGTTATTAAATATATGGTTGTTGCTCATTTCTTTTAATGCTACTTCGATTTCCTCCAAACTAATTTCGGGCAGATCCTCTGATCCCTGGTTTCTAATAACAGGCATCTCCTCTGGTTCATCTGGATTTGTATTTTTATACAGTTCTCGATGCTTTTCAGAATCTAGGATTTATTTGTAATAATTTTACTGTTTTCATTTTTCAGTCTGATTATATTTTTTGTTCCTGTGCTTACTGACGCCTCATAACTTTCAAACTTTTATTTTGCTCAATTACTTCAGTAATTTTTGTAGTATTGTATCTTCTAAGGTCTTTCCTAACTTTCTTTGATATTTCTTTGTTAAGTTGTCTATAGTTTTATGAGTTTTTAGTATGCATTTCCCCACGCATTTTCGTCAGAGATTTTGTATAGTCACTAATCTTGCTAGTATGAGGGTCCTGTTTTGCACTGTACTTTCGAGTTGCTTCATTGAGTGTTTTTATTATATTATCATTGGCTTCTTCAATGTCTCTGTTTTCTATCAGATTTAGTTGCTCTTCTAACATGCGTCTATATTCTTGAAGGTTTTCTATTTTTATCAATTTTTTACCTTTAAATCTATTTTTGATGAGTGTGTTTCTTTCGTGTTTAAGGTTGATAATAATTTGGGTTCTTACCATGCGATGGTCACTTCCTGTGGAGAATTTATTTAAAACTCCAACATTCTGAATAATTTTTGTTTTATCCGTAATTACAAAGTCTATCTCGTTTTTAGTGACACCGTCTGGGCTTATCCAAGTCCACTTTCTGTTTGTCTTCTTTTTGAAAAATGTGTTCATTATGAACAACTTGTGTTATAAGCAGAATGAGCTTAACATGGTACCTCTTTCATTTCTTTCTCATATTCCGTAATGTCCCATAGGTGTTTCAGCTTCATCCTCCTTAAGTCCAATTTTTGCGTTGAAGTCTCCTATCAAGATCGTATAATGAGTTTTAGTGAATTCATATGCCCTAGAAATATCTTCATAGAAGCTATCTACTTCTTCGTCAGCACTCTGTGATGTAGGCGCATATGCTTGAATTATTTTGACATTGTATCTACTGTCTACTTCAGAATCATAAATGCTACTCTCGAACTTACATGTCCTATGTCTACGATACTTTTTGCATGTCGTTTGTGTATTAGAAAACCTACTCCTCTTAACGAAGTTTCATCTTCTCCCTTATAGTAGAATATGTTGCCTGACCTTAGAGTTACTATTTGATTTTCTTGTTTTCGTCTTACTTCTCACATTCCTATCATGTCCTAGTTTATATGTGTTAATTCTTCTTCTAGTTGTATTGGCTTCTCTTCTGATGACAGGGTTTTTATCTTGTTTGTAGCAATGTTCAACTTTCTTAGTTTTGAATTGGATCCAGGTTATAGTAAATTTCGCGAATTTTTGCCTCCCCCAGAATCCATGGGGCTGCCCTTCGCTTTGAAGGTGTTGGATTTGAAACTGTTGTCCCTACCCACCTGGGGTACATATTTTAAAATTCGCCATTTGAGGGGTATATTAATCAGACGCTGTTTGTGACCGTCCAATGTGGGTCAGACGTCACAGTGCCTGTTTGGTCCGTGGGAGGTATTTCATTTCTCTCCTACCGCCTATATCTGGAAGGCATTTCCCTATCCGCCACCTGAGGACGCGTCCTCTAGGGGTTACAGGCTCCCCCGAAGGGGTAGTATGAACGCCCAATTCCCTGGTCCGGGGAGGGGTGTTCTAGGCTTCACAGAACCGTCAGTGCCTGATTGAGGTTTTACGTAATTTCCACCGGCGTAACCGGTCTTTTTGGCAACTTTTTTTCTTTCTTCTCACTCTGTCTATTGACGCTATCCGTCATCGCGTGATTGGGATCCTGAGTAGTGACGGCTATCTCAATCCGCACCTTAAGTTAATCAAATCTTCTAGCAACTTTCTCGGTCGTCTCAAGGACCAATTTGGGAAATTGATCTCTAGTAAGGGGGGTGTTAAGTGATTTCGACCTCGTTCAGCCATTTTTGCTGTCAGTCCAACTATAGGTTGTCATTAACGAAATTAGTTAAAAATATTCTGCCCGAATTCTTACTGGATTCGGCCCTGTACTAGTTATATTCGAATTCATCTTAGCCAGCGTTCAGATGCCCGTGACATGTAAAATTTCTTATAAACATTTAATTGGGACTGCGTAGCTTTTTACAGTTATCTTCGTTTAGGTTATATTTCTCCGAATTGTAATTATAAATTCATTCTTTGTTCCATGTTAGCGACAAGACCGTGAATTCCTTCTTTGATTTCGTATTGCTGACACTGCATTTGAGCGCCCCAAATTATGTGCATCGCTTTTGTTGCCCTTGTAAATAGTTCTCAGAACTGCGTCGTTTATGGCAAACAGTGCAGTTTAGTTTCAAATCTCTCCGAATTACAGCGATAACGATAAGGCATTCATTGTTCACTGTTCCAGATAGATCGCTTTGTATCTCAACCTTCAACTTGCCTTCTGCCTGATGTAATTAAACTTTCATGATGAATCCTTTGTTGTCACGAATGTGTGAACACTGATTTCGAAGGTCAATGTTTCTTTTAATAACTTAGCGCCTGAAGTTCTTTAGAATTGTCCTTGTAACCTGAAACGTGAGCCTCATGGAACTTTTCGATATGCAGTATCAACAAGCGGGGCTTCCCCCCGAATTTTGCTAAGACAGCTATGACCTCATGCTGCGTGTAGTTGCTTTCGTTGATAACCAAGCTTTGTGTAAATGAAGTAAGGATTGATAACTCTTTAGGGAATGATGCATTTAAAATTAGTGGTTTCGGAGTTCGAAGTTTTCTTCCGTTGTGCTTCTTCGGGCGGAATTCGAATTAAGTTTCAATCTGTACCCAGCTCTTGAGTAAACTAGGCGTTTGTGATTTTCGCTACCCCGGTTCGTAGCTTGCGCTGCGAATCGGGGCAGCTTTTGCTAACTTGTGGTGATTAAGTTGTGAATCCTTTTTGACTTTTGGTGCGAATTTTCGAGTGCCTTGGGGCACGTTAATGGCGAGTGTAGTTAAACCCGAATCTTCGAAGCGAACATTTATTCTTGTGTGTCTTTGGAAGTGCGCGGTGGGCAGTGGAAGTGTATTTAACTCGACGTTGTTAAACTGGCCGATTTTCGTTTCATACAGCTGGTCTCCGGGGAGACTTTTGGCACTCTTTGCCGATTCGATTAGAAACGATATCTGAAGAGCCTCAACTAACTTTTTTCCCTGTGAAGTCGAGAAAAACCTTTTGCGTAATGCATATCTGTGTCAACGTCGGGTTTAATCGAAGGAAGGCCCGCCGCGCGATTTTGTTGTATTGCACTGGTTGCACATTTGGGTGAAGACACGGTCATAGTGCCTTAGTGATTTCTCGCTTGCGGGAGAAAACCCTGCAGTTTATTGCAAATCCTGTTGCGTCGTGCCTTTGTGGGAAACCTTCCGCTCGCTGCCAAACAGAAGCCCTCGTCCTTGTGCTTAGCTCCCAGTCACCGTTTGGTTCCGGCCGGAATTTCAACGGCTCTCTCTTATTAACCCGGGGGGGTGCAAAACTTGCCGTGCCGCTCCTGTTCGCCACTGGACCTCCTTAAGCCCGGCTTTGGCACCGACCACCATCAACGCCGCAGGTGTTCTAGCTACAAAAGGTAAACTACCTATGTATTATGTTTAATGGTTTATTGTGACGCGGAAGTGCTTTCGAAATGAATGTATAGGGTGCGCCGTATTTTATGGAACTCTGCGCCGATAATTTACGTTATTTGGTTATTAATGTACGTTGGGAAATTATCCCGATCATTTCTGTGTAAAACCTTTTGTCTTGCGTGTTGAGTTTTTTGCATTTTAAGTTAACTTTGGCAGGGATCCCGAAATTTTCAGTTAGGATAAATCTTTTCGTTTTCCTGGACAATTTGTGGCCCTGATTGTGCATATTTCCAAGTCATTAAATGGCTCTATTGTCATAATTTGTTTGTTTAATTGACTTAAACCTAGAATCTGTGGATTTTCAATCCAAAAGTGGCAAAAAGCCAAGTGTAAAGACGTGTAAAGCTGGAACACGTGTTTTTGCTGAATAAGCCCGACAATTATCGGCTTGAGTAAATGTTTTTAACCCCTTTAGGGAAGTGGTCATAAGGTAAGTCAATAGGACCACCTGGTGCTCACCGCCCGGCTGGAGGGGATCCTAGTGAACAACGCTGGAGCGGCTTGTAAGCAACCCCGGCGAATTTCTGGAATATTTAGCGTGGTTCTTCTTGCTTCAGCCCCGCTTTCATTTTATATCAGAAGCAAGTGGCGTCCTTTGGCAATTCTTTTAAGCAAGCCATAGGGTAAGTACCCCGTCGGTTTTTCCTTTTGAGTATTCGAATCCCGCCCAACCGATTAAGCTAGTCTGAGGGTAACTGGAGCGCCGTCATCTGCTCCGACACCTTAAGATTTGTGATTTCTAGGAAAAGCCGGCGAACTCTGTAGTTTGTACCCGATTCTTGACAGTGCTCATGATCAATGTAGATCTGAGCATTTGAAACCGTAACAAACTATGGACCTTTAATTATTGTTTCTGAGAAATCTTAAATTTCAGCAGATAAGTTTTAAAATTTACCTAAAATCAGCTAGTTTTAAAATTTTGAAAAATGTAAATATAAAACCCTGTTTAATGTAGGGTAAAATCAATGAATAAAAAGACTCAGGAAGGAGCAAGTGCTCTATTTTACCTATGTTTGGTAGTTATGGATGTGACGTAAATTCGCTATTTTGCATCACCTTAAAGTTGGTTAATAGATTTTTATGCATTAAGGGAGATATGAATATGTTTTTTTCCTTGAGGTTGACATGTGTTGCCGAAGGTAAAGAGCATGAATATCTCCCGTGGTGCATACAATATTTTATTTACTAGCATATTAGTAAAAATAGTACGAAATTTCAAAATATCATAATGGCATTTAAAATTAGAATATGTAAGTAACATCAAGGATTGCCTCAATGTATGGTTGCTAAGACGTTGCCTATAGTTGCATGGTTACCATGAGTTTGAAGGAGACATAATTTGAAAAATCCTTCGGGTATTCTGACTTATGAGCAGCTTTTCATATTTTGTATCTATGACGAAAATGTACAATATCATGTTGCTAGTAAATAAAGTGACAGTTCAAACATTTTCAAAACAAAAGTTGTGCGGCGTGTGGCCTTACAAACTCAAAAAATAGTAAACAGAGGGACTTACTATCTACAGGCATGCATAACAAGGTTGTCGAAATACGAATGAGGTTAAAAAACAACTAAGCTGTCATATTGCTACTTTTTAGCAGTTCCCTTCAATGACTACAATTTATCACCATTATACTCTAGTGTTGTTATTTGTTGGGTAAAATAATCAAGTTAAGTTTTGTGTCAGTTCGTGTCAGACTGACGCAAAACGTAACCTGCTAACCTCGAATTTGACATAGACTTGCAGTGCCACCAACATATTATTTATACGTTGTATAACCATAACCAGTCAAAAAGGTTCTATAATTTCTGAAGGCACTGTATGATTCTCCTTGATAAAATGACATTTGAAAGTTGATTGCCATGTAAGTATGCTTATACTGCACGATTAAAGAAAAAACAAAATCAGAGTAGGCATTCATCGAATTAATAGTCTTGTGTAACACCTACACATCCATGTGCTTTCCGGTAGATAGCTCCAGTGGCCTCCTGATTAATTTTCATGTGTTGTGATTATACTCAATAATAAATTTACCGGATCTGAATCAATGCTATGGCTTCCTCCAACTTTTTTTTTATCGCGATATATGTAACCATGTTGTGCCTGCCAATAATCAAGCGCACTTCGTCCGTGATCTGAAACAATTTTTTGGCTCCGCTTAATTGTTTCGCCAGTTAACCAATTTATTTCAGGCCTAACCTGCATATTTCTATTTGAATTATAAATCCTTTGCATTTCGAATTCTTAAATTTTCCAAAGCAGCTTATTTTGTACCTGGATCGAGTTTCTTTCGTTCCCGCGATGCACTTTTGACCCGTGCTATCTGTTATCACAGGCCATTGTAATGCGAGCTTTCCTTTGGGCATTGTGTTTCCAAGGGCTGATTATGATCAGCTCTTATATAATAGTTTAAACCGGAAAATTCGATCTGGGACGTTAGGCCGCAGTGCTGCTCTAATTTTCGACTCCGCCGGATAATGTCCAGTCTTAATGCTTCAACCTGGGAAGTGATTATGATTCGATCACAGGCCCATTAAGGAAACTCCTGGCTGTTTGGTATAGCAACCCCTGACCAGTTTTTCCGTCAGTGATTAGCGAGTGCCCGGAACTCAAGGTTAGTGCCGCCCTTGGCGGTAATCAGTATAGTCAAAGCAGATGGTTACCCCGGCCTTCGAATTGATTTGGCTCGGCTGTTTACAATTATTTTCCGTTAATTATATTTAATATTTGGATTTTGAATTCCGAAACCAAAAGATTCGCATTCACAATCACTGTCATTACTTGATTATATAGTTCAATTTAATTCATGCGTTTGTGTGATATGTATCTGGATATTATTATATTTAATTTTGATCAATATTTAAAGCTACAATTTTGATGTGTATTGACCCTTTGTAAAAGGTGCATTCACGCCTTTTTTATTTCAATAGCCTAAACAGAAAGGTTTTATCAAATGACTGAGGTATGCATATCCCACGATTGGTTTGAAGTTACAGTTATTAGAATAACCCGAAAGGGGTTTTTGATTTTTATGCGTATCGTAACCTTCAGTTAATGTACACCACCTTGTCTTGACAATTAATTGCATTTTAATTATTCTGTTTATTTATTACTCACTCTACAAGTCCATTTATTAATTATTAATTAAACGCTAGTCACTTGTAGTTCATTTTAATTCTTTGAAATCATTTGATTTCTGGCGCCCATTTCCTTTCCTTTTTTGAAGACATTCCAGGGTACACCGCTGATGATTTGAACCTACGATCCAAGGCAGCCGAAATTGAGTTAGCTCGGCCATCGCGGTAAGTAAAGTTTTCAGCGCTGCCGTGGTGTATAAACTGTAGGGGGGTTGATCTGCGATTTTTGCTTACTACCATTGCTTAATTTTATTAATTAATCGCAGGTCGGCTTCTTTATCGTTTCAGATCGACTGTGTCCTTTATACTGCAACGAGTCAGTAGGTGAGACTTGCACTAACAATCGGATTACCTCTGGGAGCACGGGTTCGAATTTCATTGGCTGCATTGTTCTTTTTCTTTGCAAATTTATGTAATTTGCATTACTAAGTGTTTACTTTTACTGTTCAGTATTATTAATTAGCAACATTGAGATATTTTTTTTTACTACTTTGTACGTAATTTTGAATATTTTTGAACCATAATTCGATCTAGTAAAAGTTGTTTTTCTTACAGTGTGCTTTCTTTATCAAAGACGCTAAATATTTTAATCTGTAATTTTTTTAGGTATATTCAGTTTTAAATATGCAAAACTTATTTTAATTAGAGTAAGATCACCTATGTGGTAGTCTCAAAAGCTAGTTCAAGTTATTTTGTTGGGAGCTCTTTTGCGCATTGTTCAAGATAGAGTAGTGTATGCAACATGTAGAAAATGTCTACATGCATTCAATAAAGTACCACTTTGTACTTGTTATCTGCGATATGAGGCAACCACCTAATAAAATACAAATCACTATAACAAAACAATTAATTTAATTTTTTTTAAATAAAATAAATACATTTTCTGTCAAATAAATAATAGATTATACAATAATAAAACCTAATTTAAAATATAGCGGTTTGGTTAATATTTTACACTAAATTATATTCTTTCACCTTTTCCAGCTATTCGTATTGTCACTATACATTTCTACTTACAGTTCATTCCAGGGATGTTTGTCCTAATGAAATGCTCATTTCCGTGATTGCTATATATGCATATGTCAGGGAAAATCCCTGGGACAAACTGTACATCAATTCTTGCAGAAAGTCTTTTCTACAACTATACAGCTGCAATGTGGAAAAACGAGCCGCATACTTTATGCAATTTTAATTCAGATATATGAAAGTTTAATGGACAATATTTTTCACCTATTTTAAAGCCACAATGGTCGCGTACAACCGATTTTGACTGATTGTAAACTAGTTTCATTTGAATCGACTCGTGTGTGGTTCCACACTACTACACGTTGCCGAGGTTATAAAAGAGTTGCAAGATCAACTGATTTGCAACGTTTGTCTCAAAACAGTCGCACCGTGGGCCAAAGGGTACAAATTCATATGGGTTTGCAACTACACAATACTTGTGAGAAAGGCCGACGGTGCAAAAGTATTCCAAGTAAGTTCCTCGTCTGATTTATCAAAGATAAACTAACAAACAAGTGTTAATTTACTTGTCGTGCTGCATTATCTTGTTTTAATTATAGTTTATGGAGACACATTCCTTTAACGTTGCACACATTAATGTGCGTTCATTAATTGATCATAGTATTGAATTTAAGAATTAAGTTTTGTGTTCTAATTTTGATGTATTTGCTGTAAGTGAAACTTGGCTCACACGCGTTGTTTCTGACAATGATATTGCAATTCAAGGTTATGACATTGTCAGTGCCGACAGAACTCATCGCGCAGGGGGACTGTGTCTGTGTATCAAAAATACTATCAATTCTGTTCGGCTTAATTTTAATCATACAGATACATTTGAGACATTTCAGACTAACATTTTCCATAACCTACTTCGTTTCAATTATGTAATTCTCAATGCAATATCTCCATTCTTAAATGGACAAAATTTGCGTGATGTACAAATGTAAAACACACCTGGCAATAAATGAAGTTTTCTAACTCATACAAATATTCAGTGTAAATGTATTTGAAGCCGTATAAAAATATCATTTTTAATTTTAAAAAGTTTGTTTAGTGCTGTTTTACATACTTTTTCTCGTATATTAAAAATTATATTAACATATTTTATATAAAAAATATTAAATATGGTGTAATAAAATTATCATATTACACAAAAGTTAATAAAAGGTCAAAAGTGCATTTGCCACAGGTACCCGTTTTGGAAGTAACACAGATCTTCACATAAGATTTTTGGTTACTAGTTATTTCGTTAAATTCTAGATAACTACAAAGTAGAACACAGTATGTTTGAAAATCAGGATTTTAAGGAATAACTTCAAAATTACCTATACTATCACCATCGGCTATAAAATGACTTTCAACATGATTTTGAAAATCACTAAACTTACAGTTATAGAATATTTTGCTACACATTGGACATATTTTATCACCGTCATTTGACAAGAATGGCTTGCTAGAGCTACTTGAAATTTTGTTGCCAATAAAAGCAGTTGAATCTTCCGGAGTACCCCAATTGGCTAAACTTTCCATTTCATCCATAACCAATTTCTCATTATCAATTTTCCATGAGGTTTGAATGGACACTGAAGCACATTTATTACCTTGTTCGTTATTCTTTTCCTTGGTCATTGTACATTTATTTTCTGCTAAAATTAAAAGAGTAATTACATTGCAATGGTTGTATGTAAAAGCATACCTTCGATAGTCTTTAGGTTATTTAAGTTCTTTTGCAATTTTTCTTTTTCTTGTATGAGCGCGTGTTTTATGTTTTTTAAATTGGTTAGCTGTTCATCAAAATCATCTATTACACCATCATCTATTTCCTCGGTTGGACAGGCAAATGCCAATGAATTTATAAACATTACGTCGCTATTTTGTATATCAGTCATTTGTGAACACTGTAATTCTAATTCCGATTTTTCCTTAGCAATTGTAGATATTAATTTTAGAGAAATATCTTCCAGTTCCAAACTAATTTTATCGTTTTCGTAAGAAACATTTTTTGGTACAACTTTTATATGTGGCTCGTCTTGAGTAAATGTTTTTGATCGTATTAAAGCGCTATGTGGATTTTGTAAAGGGCTAGTATTATGTTGCGTTAGTGTATCATTTATTTTATTCAGTTTTGATCCCAAGTTTTCATTCGCTTGTGTAAGTTTTGACAAACGAGCCCACAGGCGACGATTCTCTGCTGTTACCATAAGCACATTACTGTTCAACTGCATTTTCTGTTCTGATAATTGTGCCACTTGCCGTCTTAGGGCATCTAGTTCCGATAAGGAACCATCAGCAATATCTTGGTTAACCTCACTCCTGCTTCTCAAGTTTAGATTTTCTTCTTCTAAGGTCACTATTCGTTGTTGAAATTGTTGTAATCGTTCTCGCAATGTTTGTAGAGCTATTTGAAGAGCGTATTGTGCCCCAAAAGATTCCTCCATTATTAACCAATTATTTTAAATGATTAAACATTTACACAACGCTACAAAGATGGAATCGCAAAATACAAGAAAAATGGGCGCCGTAATTAGAAATTTGATTTAAACACACATTATGTTGACACATATACTTGAACTAAGGTCGAAAACACATTTCTGTTCCCAAAATATTTACAGCTGTCAAAAACAGGGGATGTAACCTCAAGGTAAAAACTGTAGAATCAAGAACTAAAGGCCATTCTTATTATTCAAACTTGGTTGAAATACTATAGTCTGTTCACTAAACATAAAAACACAAAGTGGCCTTTGATTTCTAAAATTTCATGAGTGTACTTGCAAAATGCATCTTTTGTCTAGGAATGTACTTACTACTTACAAAACGTTACTAAAACAAATAGGTTAAGAGTGTGACATTTAATTAGCATCTGTCATAACTACTTTTAAGGATGTTAAACAAATACTGTGTTGGATACTATTGATGTAGCATTTATTAATAAGTATTTTTATTACATTTTATAAAAGTTCAGGCAAGAATTTCCAGAAGAGTATGTACTTTGACACTGAATTAATGATATTCATTAATTGTCATTTTTAAATTCAAAGTCACTTTTATGCAGGTATGGAAACCTTTGCAAAACAAAATACAGAATCCCTAACAGACAAATTTTACGTATATGCCAACTTCAAAAAAATTTATACGTTTTTGTGTTTACTGAATGGCCTATAATAGAGTGCTTTATTAACCAGGCAAGCTTATCCCACTAGATTTTGTGTCGCAGGGATTTTAGCGCCAAGCCGTTGGCTGCGCTGACCTGTAACCGTGCGTTCTATCGTCTGTCAACCAAGCAAGACTAGAAACGGTTGGAGTACGTACTGCTCGATCCAGACGAACAATGCATGCTGATTTAAATCTTGGTGCATTCCATTACGATGCTAATTATAATTACAGACTTCATCCAAGTGTGGTTATTAAATCTATATACAGTGTGTAGGTGTTGTTCTGTGCTGTCAACTGTATCTGTCAGTTCGATTGAGTTCTGTCACTCGTCACTGTTCGAACTAAGGTACTATTAAAGTTCTCTAGTTTGAACCACGTGCGAGTTAGTAAACAGTGTTTTCGTTTCGACTTTTTCTGCTTTCTTTTTATTTGTTTAGAAACCTATCTTTTTTGAGACTGATAAAATTAAATGACATGATCGTTGTTTTTCCGGCTTACCGTATGCTACTTCGAAAGTAACTAGAATTTGAATTTGCCGCCACTTCCAGTAACTCAAAATGGCAGACGAGCTTGCTCGTATAAATATAGTACCTTAGCCTATAATAAGGTATAGTCTGTTTTTTTGCTTTATGATTCAGAGCAGGCCTTGCATTTATATTATTTTAGCAGTGTACAACAGTTTAGTTACAAAATATACCTAACGTCAAAATCAAGGTCCCCGAGATTGTCACGTTGACACTTCAATAACGTTTAATAAAATGCCACGAAAAAGCAGTATTAATAGTAAAATTAAAGTGGATATAAAACGCTGTTTTACTAATATAAAAGATATCAATGGTAAATTAAGTAAAACAGCCATCATTGGAAGAGTTGATCAAATCTTTGATGTAAGTATTAATAATTAAACCATTATAAAATTTCTTACAATTTGTTATTATGCTAGATTTTGAATGCAGTTCTGTTTAATATTCTAAAATGAAGCAAAATCACAACCCCAGCAACAACCTACTGACAATATAAAAAAGAAAAAAGAATTTTTAATTTGGGAGGACTATAGTTTCAGGGAGGATATTAAGAAACTTTGGATTTTTTACTTTTGATAATTTATTGCGATGTGCAAGAGAGGAACTAAATTATATCAGGACTCGTTCAAAATTATACTACACATTAAAAAATATGGGATATAAATACAAAATTGTGAATGGAAGAAAATTGGTTTGTGAGAAGAATCATTTAATTTCGGCGAAGATTACTTCTTTAAAGAAATATTTACAATTTCGAAATTTGAGTGAAAAATGTATGTTCCGATTTTTGGATGAAACTGGATATTTCGCAATGGAATCAGTCTGCATAGGTAGACCTACGACACAGACTTGAAAAGTAATCCATCTAAAGTTAAGGCGGAGGGAAAGAGATATACTATTTTGCATGCAGGATGCACATCAGGATTTTTCCCAGGGTGTGACACTGTTTGACACGGACAATGGTACTATCCTATCATAAGTGTATGAACGGCGGCATTTTTTGGGAATGTTGAAAAAACAGTTAATCTCTTTTATACGTTTAGCATAAATAATAACTTCTACAACACAGATTTGCAAACAAAAGCCATCAGCAAGTTTTTAATAATATATTTTCACATTAGAACATATAGAAATTTTATGGCGTTTCTGTACAGTTAGATAACAGCCATGTTTAAATAAAATTTCTTAAAAAAGCAATACCTTATTTAATGCCAGTGGTTCAGTAATAATTGTAGCTTTCATTATATAGAATAGTGCTTATAAGATAACACATTGACAGTTGTAATACATTTTTGACATTATTAGTGTTTTTTCTTTGTAACCAACTACGTACACTGCTACAAAAATGCAAAAGCAAAGCCTGCTCTGAATCATAAAGCAAAAAACCAGACTTTTTTTATACTATATTTATACGAGCAAGCTCGTCCGCCATTTTGAGTTACTGAAAGTGGCGGCAAATTCAAATTCTAGTTACTTTCTAAATAGCATAAGGTAAGTCGGAAAAACAACGATCATGTCATTTAATTTTATCCGTCTTAAAAAAGATTGGTTTTTAAACAAATAAAAAGAAAGCAGAAAAAATCGAAACAAAAACACTGTTAACTAGAGTGGCTTCAAAGCAAGAAGTAAAGTACGTTTTTTTCCTATAAAAATTTTCAAGGTCAAGATAAAATTGGCAAAACTGCTTTTTTTTAAATTGTTAGAAAAATTATTTTCGTCAGGTTTTTCTGTAAACGACTTGTGTCATTTTGACATTTAAAATTAAATTGTCAGTTTTTCTTTTTTGAAAATGAATACACGTAAAAAACGGAATCTTTTAAAATTAAATGTAAAAAAAAGCAATTCTCATGTGTGCAGAGGAACTGTTGGAGCTGCATCCTAACATATCAGAAGAAGACATTTAGGAAAGATTAGCAAGAGCTTTTGAAGTACATAGAACTTTAATGCCAGATTTTAAATTTCTCGCCCATTTTTAGTTCTAAAAGTTACTAAAACAAATTCTACCAACATATATTTTTTAAAGGAATCCAAGTTATGCCAACATAAACCCTAAATTTTTTGACCTTGAAAATTTTTATAGGGAAAAACGTACTTTACATAGGCGTGGCTACAGTCATGCGCCAATAGACGGTATCAGTGGCGTAGCAATATGTATTTTTAGGGAGGCACATTAAAATTCCCATTTTAAAGGAAAACTTTTCATGCTGATTTATTTTTGGTTTCAAATGCTAAATAAATTAGCATGTCATAAGAAGTATAAGCTCTACCAGAAGCTCGCGAGGCCGCCTTCAGCTAAACGTTTTCCGTGGCGGGAGGACTCGCCGTGCGTCACCCGCTCCATTCCTCGCGAGGAATTATTACTAAATTTACCTGCTTTTCTGTGAATTTTTGCCAACGCTGTGCATGGAACTTCGCCATTTGGTCGTGGCAGCATTTTAGACAACAGCTGGAAATCTGGCAGAGGGCGCAGGCCAAAGGCTCTTGAATACGCGTGCGACCTGAGAAAGTTCGAATATGGCGCTACGGACAATAAATGACTAACCCCAATGCGTCATGTAGCTACTAGACTGTAAGGTGCTCGCCAAAACCCCTTTTTTACTTCCTTTTACAATAAAGGAAGTATTGGATTCACCACAAAAATTCGAAATTGAGTTTTCAACAGATCTTCACGTTTTAGAGTCCCCTGAACCCAAAAAACATATTTTTTTCATTGGTCTATCTATGTGTCTGTGGCTGTGTGTGTGTCTCTGAGAACAGAATATCTAAAAAACGAAAAGAGGTATGGCGTTGAAACTTCATATATAAGTTTTGTGTACTATGTAGATGAGACAGCAAGCTTTTGCAGAAAATCGCATAAACGGAAGTAGGTGTTTACTCTTGTGATTTTTCAGTTTTTTCGATTTTTACAAAATCGGCTCTAACGATTTTTATCTACGACAGTGTGTAAAATTGCCTTTTAGTTGGCAGTTTTAAGTTTGTAAAACGACTGTTTAATAACATGTTTTCATTAGTTTACGTCGTTAATAGCAACTTGCTTAAAAAAATTCATTAGGCACGTAGTTAGTAGCAACGTGTTTTAAAATTTTTAAAACACTCAAAATTAGGACCGGTTGCTAGTAAATCTAATTTACATGTAAAATATTTTTTATATTTACCGTATTTTTTAGATTCTATCGAAGATAAAATATTGTAGGATACACATGCGTAAAGCATCTTTAGACACTCGTGGGGCTTAAAACGCTCGCTTACTCGCGTTTTAACTCTACCCCACTCGTGCCTAAAGAGTAGCTTTACGCACTTGTACCGTAAATTACTATTTTCAAACTTCAGGTTTTTATTACATTTTTAATGTGTATTGATGTGAGATAATATGTGATAGGTTTAAAAGTTATTGCGCAGCAATTCGATGTATTAGCAATTCAATGTAGTGTCAATTCGACGAACAGTCTAATTTTGGATCACATATGCAATATCGAGAGATCCAAAAAAAACTGCTCCTCAGCGGGCTGTGGAAATTCAATGTATGAATAATATGTTGGTGACACTGTACGTCAATGTCAAATTCAAGGTTATCAGGTTAGGTTTTCCGTCAGTTATAACACAAAATGACTCAAATCCTAACCTGCTAACCTCGAATTTGACATTGACGTACAGTGTCACCAACATATTATTCATACGTTGAATTTGCACAGCCCGCTGAGGAACAGTTTTTTTTGGATCTCTCGATACTTAATATCTTGCTAGCGGCTATGAGTGGGAAACTCACGCAGGAAGTGAGACAGACAACCAACTCTTCAATGTACAGGGTGTTTCAAGAGGAAAGGAAAATATTTAAGGGGGTAATAGTTTGGGTCATCACAAGTAAAAAAGTTCATATAAACATGGGACCTAAACGGCTTTGTTTTCAAAATACAGGATGTTGAAGTTTACACAAAAGTTTTTTTTTATTTGGAAAACGGCTAGGGGCATTTTAATGAAACTTGGTGTAGGTTAGTATTTCATAAAGTGACATTGTTGGTCAAAAGATATTTAATTTATTTCCACTAGTGGCGTGCATCGGGGCGACCTCAGTTACCTTATTTTAGAAAAATCTAGTACGGCACTGTTTTTAGCCAAAAGTTTTGTAGGTAATGTAAGATTGTTAGGTATTAAATAATGTTTTTTAAACTGTATTTTGAAAACGAAGCCGTTTAGGTTCCATTAACGTCCAATGAACGAAATTGATGTTTTAGATTTTTCTGTTTTTCTCGAAAAAGGTTTATTCTATCAAAAAAATAAAAGATTCATCTTTTGTATAGTTTCAATGGAGCAAGCTAAAAAAACTTGTCGTATTGGCTAAAAAACAGTGGCGTACCAAATTTTTCTAAAATAAGGTAACTGAGGTGGCCCCGATGCACGCTACTGGTGCAAATACATTAAATTTATGTTGACCAAACAATGCCACCTTATGAAATACTAACCTACACCAAGTTTCATTAGAAGACCTCTAGCCGTTTTCCATTACTTTGAAAAAAAAGATTTTTTTGTTTAAACATCAACATCCTGTATTTTTAAAACGAAGCTGTTTAGGTGTCATGTTTATAGGAACTTTTTTACTTGTGAAGATCCAAACTATTGCCATCTGAAATATTTTCCTTTCCACCTGAAACACCCTGTATAATGGTGAGCTGTGCGCAAGCGCGTCGTCCGCGCGGTGGGGAAGTGAATCAACTAAGTTTAAAATTCGCTTCTAAATAGTACAGTAAAATTGTCGGAAAATACCCCGTTACCTTAAAAAAATTGGCCTCGGCGATTCCTCTTGCCCAGTGGTTTAGGGTCATTAGACAAGTGTAAAACCAAAAAGGCGTCACCCCACCCCTTGCCAAACAGCCGCCATCTTGATAACAATTGAATTTGTCGTTTCTCGCGATCCATTGGTCGCACAGAAAAAGTTATTGAACAAAAAATGTTGGAAATAAAATTCTACACATTTTTGATCCATGCCGCGATACCGAGAAGTTGGTATTTCAAACGGTAGAGGGCAACAAAGTTACCAAAAATCTGTCTCCGCCATTCTAGCTCTGTGGGGGTGGTTTTTTCCGAAAATTGCGAATGTGAAAGTTGTAGTGCTTGAAAAAATATGCACGAATCTCTTTTAGTAATGGGATTGATTTAAATAGTCTCCGAGTGACAGCCCTTCAAAGTCCGCGCAGCGTGGGAAATGTACGATATATTCCGGCGCAGCGAAGTAACCATTTCTCTTTTGCGAGATAAAATCGTCACGCCACTCAAGTAGTTGTGAATAGGTTTTCACAACCTACAGTAATTCTACACATTTTTGGTCATTGCCGCGATACCGAGAAATTGGTATAGGGAAAAGAAATGAAAATGATGGGAAAGGAGTATATGAGCCCAGAATTATATCATTTGGCTCAGATCCGTAAAGCTCTTAAATTTTCTGGTGTAATATTTATTATACCGATGGGGCCACAATTATATATAACAGCAATGAGATAACATGAACAACAAAATAAAATGCTTGAGTAAGAAAGAGATGACCATACAACAAAATTATTCTAGTAGGCACAATTAGTTGACATATGTCATAATTAAAGTAAGCTTCAAGCCTACTCGTATATTTGCTACTATGTTTATCTCTTTCTTACTCAAGCAATATGTGTTATGTTCTTATTCATGTTATCTCATTGCTGTTATATATAATTGTGGCCCCATCGGTATAATATGATAATTACAATTGTTTGTAAATTTTGCCACAGGAATAATCAAAATTCAACAAATTGACAATTGCATTACCACGTGCCATTTCTGCAAAAATAATACAGACACCAGACTGTCTATATGTTATTAAACAACAAACAGCTTGTTTCACTTCAACTAAAACATGCTACGGTGAACGAAATTATATTTTGAACGTTTGGGCCAAATTAAATGAATCGGTAATTTATTTTATTCAATTTTGACAGTTTAAAGTGGCATTATGAACTCCATAATCTTCATAAACAGTCTATGATTTACAAGGAAAATAAAAGTGTTTTAATTTACTAGAGAATCAAAAAAGTTTAATTCATTAGAGAATTAAAAAAGTTTTAATGAAGAACAACATATTTTTATTATCTACAAATATTTACATTCAATTATTCTTTCTCTTTGTAGTGTGTAATATATAATTACTAACATTTAGATCAAATCGACGATAAATGGGCAAATCTATGTCTTAGTTTGAATATTTTTTAATTTTTTTATTCAAAATTCCGTCAAAATTGAATAAAAACATATACAGGGTGCCCGGATTTCGTAGGGACAACATGGGTAACTTTTGTATTTGAAGAGATAGAGAGATGGTTAAATTAGCAAAAAGGTGCAGGTTTGAGAGCTCATTAAGAATCCATCTTCAAATTTTACTTGCCATGGCCCACTTATCTAAAATTTAAAAAAAAACAAAATTTTCTCATTTCTTTTATATGCCGTAACTTTTTTGTTACTTAAGATATTGAAATGCGATTTAAACTAATTTGCATGGTACTTTAGATACATTTATTGACACTTAATAAAACCAATTTTATTTGTGTAAATATTTAGTAATCTAACCTAACCTCAAAATTTTAAATTGGTACCGTGCAATTTTTTTGACCCTTTTAAGAGAGGATTTTTTTCTAAATGCAATGATGTATTACATCACATGGAAACTTTTTCAAAATTTTGAAAAACTGAGCTTATTCTTTTTACAGGCAGAAATCACTAGTGCTATGATCACAATAACTTTGTTTTTTGTTTATTACGTTAAAGCAGGCTTATCATCATACGTGCCTGTCAGTAGTGTGAGTGTTATTACTTCAACTTATAATGGAAAATTTTGAAAATATGATGTATTTTGTGCGTATATCAAGTGCTACAGGAACGTAGAACTTACACGTGAAGCATACGGAACACACTGACACTACTGGAAGGCACGTATGATGATAAGCCTGTTTTTTGTTTCGAAACATAATTTCACAGATAACGTAATAAATAAAAAACAAAATTATTGTGATCATGGCACAAGTGATTTCTGCCTGTAAGAAGAATAAGCTCAGTTTTTCAAAATTTTGAAAAAGTTTCCATATCATGTAATACATCATTGCATTCAGAAAAAATCCTCTCTTAAAAGGGTCAAAAAAATTGCACGGTACCAATTTAAAATTTTGAGGTTAGGTTAGATTACTAAATATTTACACAAATAAAATTGGTTTTATTAAGTGCCAATAAATGTATTTAAATTACCATGCAAATTAGTTCAAATCGCATCTCAATATCTTAAGTAACAAAAAAGTTACGGCATATAAAAAAAATTAGGAAATTTTGTTTTTTTTTTCATTTTAGACAAGTGGGCCATGACAAGTAAAATTTGAAGATGGATTCTTAATGAGCTCTCAAACCTGCACCTTTTTGTTAATTTAACATCTCTCTATCTCTTCAAATACAAAAGTTACCCATGTTGTCCCTACGAAATTCGGGCACTCTGTATACGCCACGTAAATTAAACATTTATTAACTAAAAGATATGATCTCACTCGCACTACGTGCTCGTGAGCTCAACATCTTTTCGTGAATAAACATATATTTAATTCACTTGGTGTATAATATTTATTAAAGTTAATGTTTCCCGACTACTTTTTGTAATTTGTTATTGTTAAAGCTGTTATAATACTGCTAAAAACGTCTACAATTACGATGTAAGAATATTGACCAAGAATATTTTCTTTTGTGGGTACAAAATAAAGATACCGGAAAAATCTTAACTGTGCCAAATGCTTTGATTCTGGGCTCGTATATTGAAAGTAATTTCTTTTTGCATAAACCCTAAGATATATTGTAGTCTACTCAGACACGTTTTCTTTTTTTGGAGCTGTTTCTTCGTCTTGGTTCGAAGCCTCGGACACAACCGAGTCATTATCGACCATGATAGAAATGTTGCTAGAACTTTTATTGGAAAAAGAGCTCACAACTTTTTATAAACGCAATGTGAAAAATTCTTAGAAAAAATCCGTATATGCGATTGCGAGTGCTGTTTCGTGATTGTATTCTGATTAAAAATAGATAATAGTACGAGCGATAATGGTTTTCTTTATGTTAACCAAATGGTAGACATGGCATGTCGTTAGTTATAATAAGCGAGGGATATAAATAATTTACATCTCTCCACTTCTCCGCGCTGCGCGGACTTTGAAGGGCTGTCACTCGGAGACAATTTAAATTAATCACATTATTAAAAGAGATTCGTGTATATTTTTTCAAGCACTACAATTTTCACATTCGCAATTTTCGGAAAAAAAACACCCCCACAGCGCTAGAATGGCGGAAACAGATTTTTGGTGACTTTGTCGCTCTCTACCGTTTTAAATACCAACTTCTCGGTATCACGGAAGGGATAAAAAATGTGTAGAATTTTATTTCCAATATTTTTTGTTCAATAAATTTTTCTGTGCGACCAATGGATCGCGAGAAAAAACAAATTCAATTGTTATCAAGATGGCGGCTATTTGGCAAGGGGTGGGGTGACGCCTTTTTGGTTTTACACTTGTCTAATGACCCTAAGCCACTGGGCAAGAGGAATCGCCGCGGCCAATTTTTTTAAGGTAAAACGACAATTTTACTGTACTAAAAGGCGGAGTTCAAATTCTCACGCATGCGCGCGAGACGCGTTATACTCTAAATGGAACTATGGCGGCGCCGTAATGTTTTCGGGCGTTCCGAGGCCCTACTAGCAATATATGTATAATACATATATGTTTAGGATACATTTGGAGCGTTTAAATCTAACCTAGTAGGTAAAAGTTTCCCGCCAGAAGCTTCTTGGTAGGAATGCCGATTCTAGCTGTTCTATGTTGTCTTTGTTGTTTAAATAGCGAAATATATAGACGAAAATGGACGCTCCTGATATAGATCAACAACTTCGAAAAACTCAACGAGAATATATGGATTTTTTGAATGATGAGGTATTAATATGCTTCACTCCGTCTCTGAATGCTCGAGAAGACCATAGTGACGAAACTAACAATTCATTGTTACAGGCTGATCAAGAGAAATATTACAACTTGTGAAGAATATGGTTGCAGATAAAAGTCGTCGTTTAACTGTGACTATTCAATTCACCTGTCATCTGTCAAAAAGTGACGAATGAAAATCCAGAATTCTGACGTTTCTTGGCCAATCAAAAAAATATCAGTGGATATATCTTCTTAGAAGGTATTCAAGTGATTATTCAACACTATAATGAACGAACCAATGAAAATTGTTCAATTTGTCAGAAACGGCAATCAAAATTGACTCTCATTGAAAATACCTAATGTCACAGTGTTTTCACGCGAGCCCAATTGGTTTCAATGATTTCAATTTAGTGAGTAGCCTTTGACTGACATTTCACCAAAACGTCAAAGTCAAAGTTTGCAAATCAGCTTCATTCAAAAACTCATAATAATCGTGTTAGAAGCTCCAGTATTGAATTAATAGTGGAAAACGTTAAAAATGTGTGCTGTCGAACACGGTAAAAGTAATCTACCCATATTGTTGAATAATCTTTCCAAATACCACTCAAGGGAAAATTTTTTAAGAGAATTTATTTCGTAAACATGCAAATTATTGCAAATTTCTCTCAACAAAAACTGCTCAAATTCTACTCGACCTGCGGTCTCGCGGAATTTTTAACGCAGTTTTGGTTCGAGAAATTTAAAAGCAATAATTTGCATGTGAACGAAAAAAATTCTCAAAAAATTTTCACCTTTTGTGGTAGTTCCTATTTTACTTTCGAATAGGAAAGACGTATCTTGCGGTTTAAAGTGCAAGTGTTGGCCGCGCGATAACTCGCGATATCGGGCTTTATTTATTTGTTAAACCTAATTTTAAATTTAAATTTAACGCTGCGTGCTTAAACTAATCCCATATAACTGAACGAAGCTGCAACAACGAGGCCTTTATGGCCTACTACCAGCCTCCTGGAGGGGTGCAACCTCCCCAAATACCACCCCTAATGGTTCCGCAACCATCAGTATTGTCACCGGACCAAACCCAGATCTTCTACAGCTAATTCCAACAAACGCCAGGTAATCTTCCACGTCAAACGCAACAAAGTCAAACATTTTATCCCCAAACCTTTTATCAAACCCAACAAAACACTTATTCCAACGCACCCCCGCAGCCACCAGAAAATACTAATAATTGGACCACAGTTTCCTATAAAAGAAGTAGAAATCTAGATGAAGTGGAAACCAAAAATAAACACCCTAAAGAGAGCGAATATTGGCTTAGCCCACCCTCAACATCAAATCGCTACTCAAATCTAAATATGGAAGGTGACGATGTACAACAGGAATCAAACGCTGATAACACTAATGAGAAAATCTCAAGACCTCCTCCATTTTTGTAAATCGTGTACTATCTATTGCACCGCTAATACAACTGTTAGATGAAATAGCCAAACAACAATATGAAGTTAAAGCCCTCGTCAATAACCAAGTAAAAATTCAGCCCAAAACACCTGAATATTATCGAATAATCTCAAAAGCTCTGACTGAAAAGGGAACGGAATTTCACACATATAAACTAAAAGAAGAGAGAAATTATAAAGTGGTGCTAAAAAATCTTCACCATTCCATCGACTGTAAAGATATCAAAGGCGAAATTGAAAAATTGGGGCACGAGGTCACAAACATTTCCAATATCAAACAATTTAAAACTAAATTGCCTCTTCCAATGTTTTATGTCGAGCTAAAACCAGCTTCTAACAATAAAAGCATCTTTGAAGTAGAATACTTGCAGCAATGCAAAATCAAGTTTGAACCCCCAAGGTCAAAAAGAATTATCCCACAGTGTGTACGCTGTCAGCGCTACGGACATACAAGAAACTTCTGCCAGTTACCCCCTAGATGTGTAAAATGTGCAGGCGATCACCTCACGGAACAATGTCAAAGAAAAGAAAAATCCCGCGATGTCCGCTGCGTCCTGTGTAAAGGGAATCATCCTGCGAATTACAAAGGATGTACTATACAGAGAGATTTTTCTTACTACGAACATGGCAGACGATATGTCGAATTTACAAATGCCGAGAATTTGACTTTTGACAGTTCGCGTATTTTGTCAGTAGATAATATCTGCTGTCATTTCTATCTTAAAATCGATAACTACGAAGCAACGGATCAGTGCAAATTGTAAAATGGTATTATCAGGGTCCAACGGTCCGGGAAATTCAAAATTCTTTCACAACATTTGAAAATAGGCGTTCTTTATCGTTATCAACGTTACATGGAGTTATTTCAAATTTTGGAAACTTTGGATGTGTTTCTCCCCAAAAGCACAAAAGCCCTAATGTTCCCAATAAAGACAGTATTTAAAAGAGGTTTGTATTACCGCTAATGACTGACTATCCAGATTATTTATTTAAATAAATTGCAGAACTAGTAGATTTAGCTGCGATATTCTTCCCGTTGGCCATTTCAGAAGTATGGAATTTTGTGAAACTGTGACAGAAATGCCTAAAACTTCCTCTGAAAAGTCGTTTTCACTACAACTAACGATTTGAAGAACTGCGTTTAAAAATTAAAAGGGTTGTTCAGAGTACTAGCACTAATACGTTTCTATGATCACTTAGGATATTGTTTAGCGTAAGAAGGCAGGCTCTTTGAACAAGAGCTAATTTAAACTTCTTGAATTTTGTTGTTTGAAATAAAAATAGTTTTATTTTTGTTTGCATCTTTTTTTTACTGAGTTAGTTTGTTCGGAAGAAATTATTTCTTTCTTCAGAATGCGTTTTACTTTAAGAACTACCTTCTTTTACTGTACTGTTAATCTCTAAAAATCCTGTTTTTCAACTCTGAATTTATCACCTGAATTAATCACAGAATAACAGTACCTCATTCTATCTGTGATATAATAATTAATTTAAAAAAATTACACTAGGCGTCTGCGTTGAACAATTACTTAAACAATCAACGCAGATGACCCGTGGATTAATATCAGAGTAGGTACCTTAGACCGACTGTCCATCGGTCTTGGCGTATTTTTAGGCAATCGTAAATTCGCCTTGATTTACTCGTGTTCGCAGTTCATGAATTTTCACTGTACATATATAAACAGTTACAAAGTAAACATTTTCCAACCCTTCGACAAAAACAATACATACCACCCCCACAAATCAGATACTACCAACAAACACAACCGGGGCTATCGTATTCACAAATAGCCTCAGCACAACAGCAAAACTCTGAACCCGTTGTAAATCTCCCGCAAACAACAAATACTAGCCACCCAAACCAACAAGCAAACGACATACAAGACTTAAAAAACATAATGACAAAGCTATCAGAACAAATAGGAACAGTATTAAACCTACTAACAGCAGTCCTTGCAAAAATTAAATAATGGACAGACACTTACAGCTTGCCCAATGGAACGCCAACGGCGTATCACAGCACCTAGAAGAATTAAAACTATTTATTACTAATTACAACATTGATGTGTTACTTATTTCAGAAACACATTTTACTGCTCGGAGTTTTATCAAAATCCCAAATTATGCGGTTTATACCACGAATCATCCGGCGGGAACAGCTCGTGGCGGGTCTGCCATAATAATCAGAAACATAATCAAGCACCATCAATTAGAAAGCTACAGTAGCGATTTTCTCCAAGCAACAAGTGTGTCAGTTGAGGATCAAATAGGACCTCTCACCCTTTCGGCGGCGTATTTTCCCCCTAAACATGCTGTTAAAGAAGAACAATTTACAAACTATTTCAAAACCCTTGGACAACGATTCATCGCGGGCGCAGATTACAATGCCAAGCACACTGACTGGGGTTCCAGAATTACAACGACAAAGGGACGCGAACTAAACAAAACCCTAGAACACAATAACTTGCGGCACCTATCCACGGGAGAGCCCACATATTGGCCCACGGACCCACACAAATTGCCTGACTTGGTGGACTTCTGCATAACAAAAGGAATTCCTCAAACTCATGCCAGTATAAAATCCTGCTTCGAACTTTCTTCTGACCATTCCCCAATCCTGATCACGCTTACCACTAAACCCCACAAAAAAGAAACAACCCCTAAATTAAGCAATAACCGTACAAATTGGGGCACCTTCCAATATGTCGTAAATGATGAACTAACCTTAAATATCCCACTGAAATCTCCCGAAGACATAGAGGCAGCTGTCAAATTATTCAGTGATGTTATCCAGCGGGCCTGTTGGAAGGCCACACCAATTATACCTGATACAGTCATACTTCCTGATTGTCCCTCAATCATTAAACAAAAAATTCAAGACAAAAGAAGACTTCGAAGAAGCTGGCAAAGGCTGCGTACACCTGAAAGCAAACGACTACTCAACAGGGCAACTCGCGAGCTACAAGATCTCCTTAACAAAAATAAAAGCGATTGCATCGAAACATTCCTTAAAGACTTATCACCAACGGAAGCGACGGATTATTCCCTGTGGAAGACAACAAAAAACCTGAAGCACATAAAAAAATTCTCTCCGCCCATCCGTAACCACCAAGGCAGCTGGGCAAGAAGCGATAAGGAAAAGGCAAACGTATTTGCTGAATACTTAACATCTGTGTTCCAGCCATATCCTTCTGAAAATCTCCCCCAAGAAGAAGACAACCTCACTCAAACACTGTTCCACCCATACCAACTTGAACCGCCTATCAAAAAATTCAAAGCTGCTGAAGTTCATGAAGTCATTAGCATACTCAATCCCAAAAAGGCCCCGGGGTATGATTTAATAAATGGTAAAATACTCAAAGAGCTACCTGCCATCGGTACACAATACTTAACTCAGCTATATAATGCCGTCCTTCAAAATGGTTATTTTCCATCCCAATGGAAAGTGGCCCAGATTATACTTATCGCAAAGCCTGATAAACCCCCCAACGACCCAAAGTCCTATCGGCCGATAAGCCTTCTGCCTATAATAGCCAAAGTTTTCGAAAAGCTCTTAGTACAAAGACTAATCCCAATCATAGATGACAAAGAGCTAATACCATCCCACCAGTTTGGTTTCCGGAAGATGCACTCAACCACTGAAGAAATCCATCGGGTAGTTCACACAATCAATCAAGCCTTTGAAGACAAGAAATACTGTTCTGCTGCGTTCCTGGATATATCACAGGCATTTGATAAAGTGTGGCATACGGGACTCCTATGTAAACTAAGAGCACTCCTCCCCCTAAACTACTTCCTAATCCTGCAATCCTACCTTCTTGATCGGTACTTTCTGGTTAAATACGAAACTGCAACCACAAATCTCTTTCCGATCAACGCTGGTGTACCCCAAGGCAGTGTTCTTGGCCCACTGCTCTATCTCTTATACACAGCAGACCTTCCGACAATACCAGAAATCACCACAGCTACATTCGCGGATGACACCGCGGTTCTGGCCACTGACAGAGACCCAATCGCAGCCTCCCAAAAACTACAAGCCAACCTAACCGCAATTGACAAATGGTTAACACGATGGAGAATTAAAATAAACGAGTCCAAGTCTACTCAAGTAACCTTTACCCTGTGCAGAGATACGTGCCCCCCGGTTCAGATAAAGAACAATCCTTTACCGCAAAAAGAAGAAGTAAAGTACCTTGGGTTACATCTTGACAGAAGACTAACATGGCGCAAGCATATTTTCAGTAAGCGCAAGCAGCTGGGATTAATTTTATCCAAGATGTACTGGCTACTGGGGCGTAACTCCAAGTTATCACTAAGCAATAAACTCCTATTATACAAGGTAATTCTCAAACCCGTATGGAGCTATGGTATTCAACTCTGGGGTACATCTGCCAACTCAAACCTAGAAATCCTAGAACGCTTCCAATCCAAAGTGCTGCGCATGATTGTGAACGCGCCCTGGTTTGTGTCCAACGCGGCTATCCGTAACGATCTTCATATCCCTTCAGTGAAAGAAGAAGTCAGCCGTTTGTTAGATTGTTTTCGACCTCTTTCGTTTTGCTCGAAATTACGTTTATTTGTCGCCCGAATTTTTCCTGGATTCGGCCCTGTACTAGTTACATTTAAATTTAGTCCGGCGGGTATTGAAATGCTTGCGCTTCATATTTGTTTTCTTAAGTAACCAATTATTGAACGCTGGCGCAAGGCCATAGTAAGATTTCTTTCCTCGAAACTATATTATAAATATTACCGTTTATGTTGCATTTGCCGAATTGGGTCCGTGAATTCATTCTTTAATGCAGGAACCGAACGCCTGCACAAGGCCGACGTGAAGTTTCTTTCCTGGAAATTAGATTGTAAAATGATACCTTTTCTTAGCTTCTTGAATTGCGCCCCTCGCTCGCTGAAAGCGCTGATTAGGTTGTCGAAGGTTCTAGAGTTGTTCGTGTTATTTGTTCCTTGTTTCTTTTGCAAGACTGGCAGGTTCTTTGTTCTGAAAGAATGAGATCATTCTGCGCGGGGGTGACCATCGTTTTTACCGCGCGTTTCTGAATGAATTGACATCGAGCTGTGAACCACAACGAACGTCGCCCCCGGGCCGCGTGCTGCGGTCCGGGGAACTTTCTGTGAACGCAGTGTAGTTTAGTGTCCACGTTATGTGAACTTTGTGATCTTCACGTACGCGGGCTAAGGGCGATGTTTCGTTAAGCTGTTTCGAATTATTGGCGAGGCGCCTTCTATCGGCTTTTGCCCTCCAGCCAGGAGTGGAAAAGCAAGTTGCACCCTTTTGCACATTCAACAAAGGTGTCCTCATAAGCCTACAATACTTTTCATATCAGTGGAAAAAGTTTCGGCAACTCTGTTGCGAATTCTGTGAAGCCGTGTTAATTCGAAGTTACCCGTCGCCCGCCGCTGGCTGCCATCCTTCTTCGTGGGGTAAACCGACCCTCTGGCCCTCCGTACCGAATTGGCCCCTGTACAACCCTTTCGTTCCCATTTGGGGAGCCCGCTACACCTCTGCAATGTCTCACCGGCCTTCGCCGAGGCGGAGTTCGTAACTATCGCCAACCCCAAATAACATGCTGACAGCTCTCAGGTAGGATCTGTTTACTGTTTCTACAGCGTAACTGACGTGCCGAGTTGAGTGGCGTCTATAATTTTATTGTGTGTTTTCCGAGTGTTCATAAACATTGCGCCCGTTCACTCAAGCCTATAATTTGATGTATGTGTTATCAATCAGGGGCTTCACCCCGGTTATGTACTTCGTGTTGCCCAGCGTGTAACTATATATTCCTTTTCTTAGACAATAGGGTAATTGTTTTTTTGGGGGCCCCGATATTTCATGTGAATATTTGTGCCACTTTAATTCTTTCAATAATAAACTTTATTAAAGTTCAACTTATTCTTTTAGTGAATGCTAAACCTTCCTGGTATGGGTCTTCAACCCATTTAGCATGGCAAAGGCCACATGTAATTAATTTGTAAAGACGACAGCATGTCCTTGTTGATAAGTGAACCCTAAGAACTGGGGTTAGTGTCAGTCATTGCGTTTTTATGTTAAACTAGGCGGGTGGCCAATCAAGGTAAGTCATTTGCTTCGTGGCCACCTGTGTGTTGAAATCTGAGGACTCGGAGGAAGCCCGGTGGACAACGCCGAGGTGAATAGCGGCGAACCTGGAGGACTTCTACATAGGCTACGTGTGTGTTCTTGTTTCTAACACGTTTGCCATTCCCTATCTAGAAACAAGTGGCGCTCTAGGCATCTATCTTAAGCAATCCATCAGGGTAAGTGCCGCCGGTTTTTCTTTGTACTCTCGAACCACGCCTTCCCGACTGAGCCAAGTGCGAGGAATCGGAGCAACGAAATCTGCTCCAACACATTAAGATCTGTGTTCTTTTTAGTAAAGCCGGCGAACCCTGTAGTTTGTACCCGATTTTGGACAATTAATACGACCTATGTCGATCTGAGGATTTAATACCGTAACAGATAAACTGGCTATCCCAACGTGTGGCTTTGTTTTTGTCGATAACGCCTTTAGGGCATTGTTTTTGTGTTTCTTTTCTTGTCATATAGCTTCATTTTAGTGTTTGGCATTAACTTCATATAGTTTTTTCCAGTATTTTGCATGAAAACTTGACTTTTTAGGACTTTGAAATTTGGAATCGTGTTTTTTTCATATCAGGACGCGTATCCTATTTGTTTTCTTTTATTAAATGAGTTCCTTGCCATCCCTTCGATAAACCAAACATTGTTTTTCCCGGGATTTTTCGCGGGATTTTTGTGTTTTTTTCGTGTTTAACATTTCAACATTTTCTTTTCTGTGCTAAGGCATATTTTGGAGCCATTATTTTTAGTGCTATCGTTTATTTTAGTATGGATCATTAAGCAAACCGTGTTTTTTAAATCTTTTTCGTGAAAACTCTGAAATTTTTGGAAGGTTTCGAATTTTTTTTGAATCCGTTTATTGTTGATTGTGTTTAGCCTTCAGCTAATTTGAAATTTTATTGTGCTATCCTGAATTTAAGTTGAAGTTAGTAGAGTTCATCGACATTGACGCATTTAGATTACCGATGTTGACTTTTTTTGTTGTTATCCTTTGATGTGGTGCCGCGTTGTTGTTTGTTGACGAGTTGGAAATCATTTCGCCTTCATTATTCTTTATTGGTCCGTTGTTAGGATGCGGTTTGTGTTGGTGTGTTTGGGAGATCCGCTTTACGCGAATTTTTAATATCTCTCAAACCATCTTCTTAGCTGGATTGGCGTAGTTTTTTTTGATTGACTTCTATTTCGTTCTCATTTTTATCGTGTATCGCCCAACTTCGTTTGCTGATTTCATCGCGTGCATCAACACTTGTCGTAGTGTCTTGTACACTTTTTGTCGTACCCCTTTCGTTTATTGACTTAGTTGTTTATCGTGTTGGAGTATGTTGCGATTTAGTCGCCTGTTGTTGTTTTGTTTTAGTGACTTCTAGGCCAGCGTAAAATTTTCTTGGGATCGGCGTTTTGTACCGTTGCTGTCCACGCTCTGAAGGTTGAGGTGGGGCAAATTCTGCTTTATTGCACATCTGTTTGAAGACGCCGCTTAAGTAATCCCGCTTGTGTTCTCGTGTAGTATGAGAGCGTTGCATTTTTGCAGATTCTGGTTACGCTGTGCCATTCCGAAGCCTGGAATAATTCTTTTTCGATCGAGACTCCATCGTTCCGTTATTTATCGACGATCTGTCGTCACCTACCGAATTTTCTTTTGATGACTAGGTCGTCACGTATTGGTTCTGCCCTTTGGATTTTGGGAGAAACAATTTCGTTGTTAAGCTTTTGAGCTTCGTGTGACGGCAGTGCACGGCCGTTCGCATGTTGTTTCTTTAGTGAAGTTTATGTTTGACATTTGTTGGAAACTTTGTTTTTCCGAATTTTCTTTTGGTGTTCGGTGTCGGAGTCATTTTCGGTCTCGCATTTTGCGAATTCATAGACGATTTGGCTTTCGGCATCGTCATCGATTGAGGATTTCGGTGGACTTAGTTTTCTTTTCTTTGACAATCCTAAGTCACAATGGATTAACCATGGGTGACTTACTGTTGTATATAATTGTTCGCATTATTAGCATAGGATAGGTTAGTTTAGGCTAGGCGGCCTTCAAGGCCTTCGAGACTCCTGTCGTTCGTGGCTACTCCTTTCTTTGATCGTTTGTTGCTGTGGGACAAACACAAGAGGCTGATCCCGTGACGCCTCGCGTGCCCTCTTCAACGGGTCTTCGAGAGTTAGGTTGCGAACCTTGGGGGTTCGTAACCCTGTGTTCGATTGGTAGGTTGGACGGAAGAGTGCACAGTGATGACATATACCCTATTATGACAAGCTCATTCAAGAGCAAAACCCAAATCCCAGGTGGGATATCAACTCTTCTCTCTCATCTTTCTTCTTTCGTTCTATCCTCCCTTTACCGTGTATCCGGCGACACCTGTCATTGTCCTCACCCGTTTTGCCTTTGGCACTTTTCCTTTCAAACCGTGTCATGGGGCCGGATAGTGAGTCGGCAGTGGGTCCGGTCGCCTTGCTTACCCGTCACCCCATGGGCGCGTGCCATGGTCGCTCGGCCATGGTCGGTATTATTTTGAGATGTGGGCACCACCCTTTACCGGGGTGGAGTGGTCCGTGTTTTATGATGTTTTTGAGATTTTGAGTTTCGATCGCCAAGTAGAATGGGACCCCTGGCGGAGTACCCTCCTGTGGGACAAATTACGTTTATTTGTCGCCCGATTCCCTGGTCCGGGGAGGGGTGTTCTAGGCTTCACCGAACCGTCAGTACCTGATTGGGGTTTTACGTAATTTCCACCGGCGTAACCGGTCTTTTTGGCAAACTCTTCTTCCTTCTCACTCTGTCCATTGACGCTATCCGTCATCGCGTGGTTGGGATCCTGAGTAGTGACGGCTATCTCAATCCGCACCTTAAGTTAAGCGAATCTTCTAGCAACTCTCTCGGTCGCCTTAAGGATCAATTTGAGAAATTGACCTCTAGTAAGGGGGGTGTTAGATTGTTTTCGACCTCTTTCGTTTTGCTCGAAATTACGTTTATTTGTCGCCCGAATTTTTCCTGGATTCGGCCCTGTACTAGTTACATTTAAATTTAGTCCGGCGGGTATTGAAATGCTTGCGCTTCATATTTGTTTTCTTAAGTAACCAATTATTGAACGCTGGCGCAAAGCCATAGTAAGATTTCTTTCCTCGAAACTATATTATAAATATTACCGTTTATGTTGCATTTGCCGAATTGGGTCCGTGAATTCATTCTTTAATGCAGGAACCGAACGCCTGCACAAGGCCGACGTGAAGTTTCTTTCCTGGAAATTAGATTGTAAAATGATACCTTTTCTTAGCTTCTTGAATTGCGCCCCTCGCTCGCTGAAAGCGCTGATTAGGTTGTCGAAGGTTCTAGAGTTGTTCGTGTTATTTGTTCCTTGTTTCTTTTGCAAGACTGGCAGGTTCTTTGTTCTGAAAGAATGAGATCATTCTGCGCGGGGGTGACCATCGTTTTTACCGCGCGTTTCTGAATGAATTGACATCGAGCTGTGAACCACAACGAACGTCGCCCCCGGGCCGCGTGCTGCGGTCCGGGGAACTTTCTGTGAACGCAGTGTAGTTTAGTGTCCACGTTATGTGAACTTTGTGATCTTCACGTACGCGGGCTAAGGGCGATGTTTCGTTAAGCTGTTTCGAATTATTGGCGAGGCGCCTTCTATCGGCTTTTGCCCTCCAGCCAGGAGTGGAAAAGCAAGTTGCACCCTTTTGCACATTCAACAAAGGTGTCCTCATAAGCCTACAATACTTTTCATATCAGTGGAAAAAGTTTCGGCAACTCTGTTGCGAATTCTGTGAAGCCGTGTTAATTCGAAGTTACCCGTCGCCCGCCGCTGGCTGCCATCCTTCTTCGTGGGGTAAACCGACCCTCTGGCCCTCCGTACCGAATTGGCCCCTGTACAACCCTTTCGTTCCCATTTGGGGAGCCCGCTACACCTCTGCAATGTCTCACCGGCCTTCGCCGAGGCGGAGTTCGTAACTATCGCCAACCCCAAATAACATGCTGACAGCTCTCAGGTAGGATCTGTTTACTGTTTCTACAGCGTAACTGACGTGCCGAGTTGAGTGGCGTCTATAATTTTATTGTGTGTTTTCCGAGTGTTCATAAACATTGCGCCCGTTCACTCAAGCCTATAATTTGATGTATGTGTTATCAATCAGGGGCTTCACCCCGGTTATGTACTTCGTGTTGCCCAGCGTGTAACTATATATTCCTTTTCTTAGACAATAGGGTAATTGTTTTTTTGGGGGCCCCGATATTTCATGTGAATATTTGTGCCACTTTAATTCTTTCAATAATAAACTTTATTAAAGTTCAACTTATTCTTTTAGTGAATGCTAAACCTTCCTGGTATGGGTCTTCAACCCATTTAGCATGGCAAAGGCCACATGTAATTAATTTGTAAAGACGACAGCATGTCCTTGTTGATAAGTGAACCCTAAGAACTGGGGTTAGTGTCAGTCATTGCGTTTTTATGTTAAACTAGGCGGGTGGCCAATCAAGGTAAGTCATTTGCTTCGTGGCCACCTGTGTGTTGAAATCTGAGGACTCGGAGGAAGCCCGGTGGACAACGCCGAGGTGAATAGCGGCGAACCTGGAGGACTTCTACATAGGCTACGTGTGTGTTCTTGTTTCTAACACGTTTGCCATTCCCTATCTAGAAACAAGTGGCGCTCTAGGCATCTATCTTAAGCAATCCATCAGGGTAAGTGCCGCCGGTTTTTCTTTGTACTCTCGAACCACGCCTTCCCGACTGAGCCAAGTGCGAGGAATCGGAGCAACGAAATCTGCTCCAACACATTAAGATCTGTGTTCTTTTTAGTAAAGCCGGCGAACCCTGTAGTTTGTACTCGATTTTGGACAATTAATACGACCTATGTCGATCTGAGGATTTAATACCGTAACACGTTTCAGTGCTAATTACAGTGACCGTCTAGTGCACACCCCAACACTTTAGTAATGGACCTTATAGTTCCACGAAATCGCAATCGTAGACTCCAAAAATATACGCCAAACGATTTGCCCACTAGATTCCATAGTTAAACAATATTAAATCTTGCTTTAGTTTTATTTTAGTTCTAAGATATAGTATTTAAGTTTCCTTTCTACCCAAAAATTCAAAACTCACCAAGCTGACTACTGTTACAGGAGCATCCTACTGGGGATGCTTCTACATGTCCAAATAATATATCACATAATTTACTGAATGCACTTGTGCAGATTGTAAATATATTGGGATTTCAAATAAAAATTTAAAAAAAAAACCTTTTGTGGTATTACCCTTGACTATTTTAAACAAAGGCGATTTTTATTTAAAAAAGTCAATATTAGTGTTCTGTTACTATAGAAATTGTGTAGTTTGTTGCTAGATTTACTGAAAACTAATTTGAAAAAGTAGTTTGGTTCATTAAATAGTCCCTCGAATACCATTCTTAGTCAAAGTTAAGTAGATTATTTTTGCGGTGGTATCACTATTCATGCCCATTGCTCTTGGGATTAGGCCTCGTGCTAGCGCACTCGTCCTCATCGTACCAAAGCGCAATGGACATTCGTGACACCACTGCAAAAATAGTCGACATAACTTTGAGTACTCATGGGGCCGGTTGCAGAAAGCAATGTTAAGTCTGGTGTTAGCTAACATCGCGTCAAAATGAACAAAATTGCATCAAATTTTGTTTACTAATGTATTAGTTACTATAAGCATTTGAGATTTGATTCGTTTTTGTCCACTTTGACGCGATGTTAGCTAACACCAGACTTAACATTGCTTTCTGCAACCGGCCCATGGTATTATAAGTGAATATAAATTTGAGGCAAAAAAATCCAAAACGTGCTCAATCCCTATTAATCAATGCTTTCGAAGAGCAGTTAGCTTTCCAACGAGCTTTAAAGGATTTTGTTTCTTCTGTGATTCCTGATCATGGCAAAGATAATCAGGATTTCTTTTTTGCGTTCGAGGGAAGCTATGGAAATAAACACGTTAACACCTCGAACACTGCATTCACGCTTTTTGGGAAACCTAATATGCATTGAAGGGATTGTTACTAGGTGTATGTATTTATTATTTGCCATAATTTTTAAATTGTGCACAATATATAATAATATAATAATAATAATAAATTTATTCTTTCTTTTCTTTTTCATAATCTACAGTAAATGTACAAAAATAGAATGGCACCTGACTATTGTCGTATGTGCCAACAGAAGTTTCTTAAAACTAACGCGTCTGATTATAAATATATTATAACATAAGCATACAAAAAGTATGAAATATTTATAAACCAATTGGTACAAAAGTATATAAGGTTAATACAGCCAACAATGAACCAATAGAAAAATCTGAGGAAAACAATTTTAGTGAATCTATTTCATTATTTGAAGTAATATCTGTGTATATGTTTTGAATCTGTCAAAGCTCTGGTGGTTTGATTTCTTTTTTATTTTTTTCAATATTTTCTTTAATGAATTTATTTACTCTTCATGAGAACAGCTTTATGTTATTGATTATTTTATATCGGCAGGAAGCATATTATACATTTTAGGACCGATGTATGTTAGAAACTTTTTATCAAATGTACGTGTAATTTGTGCAGGCTGAATATCCTGACGGGCAGCAGATCTAGTATCATAACTATGTTCTAAAAATTGTTGAATGTTTCTATTTTTGTGTATACAAATACAAACATTTTTTAAATATAATTCTTTGAGATCTACTACGTTTAATTCGTTATATATAAAGTTGGTAGGATAGCATCTCTTTTTCCCCAAAACGATTTTTATTATAAATGTCTGTATAATTTCCAAAGATTTAATGCTTATATTATAAGCACCACCCCAAACTAATATTAAATATTGTAAAATTGATTCTGTAAGGACGTGGTATATTGTTGTAAGAATGGTTTTATTAAAAAGGCGTCTTATTTCTAAAAATATAAAAATTTATTTTCTAATTTTTTTACTAGGTGTTGTATTTGTTTGTCCCATTTTAGATAAGAATCAAAAATAACTCCCGAATATTTTATTTCTTCAACTAAATTTATAGATGTTAGACAATTGCAATTTGCATAGCAACTCTCATCGTGTATAATTAATTTATTGAAGTCAGGCTGGCCTATTTTATTTATTGAAAAGCAAAGGAAATTTGTTTTTTTTTAGATTGACTATGAGGAGGTTATGGTAGAACCAGTTTTGTATTATCTGAAGGTTTTTTCAGCTACCCGCTTAACTATAGACCAGTTTTGTTCCTCGATGAAGACCACAGTGTCATCGGCATATGCTATCATTTGACCATTTATGTTAATATTTAACAAATCGTTTATGTATATATTAAAAAGTAAAGGAATTCCCTATTTTACAATAAACGGGTCGCTAATATAATTTTTAATTCTAACGTGTTGGACTCTATTATTCAGATAACTTTTTATTAAATTATATGCATTTCCCCTAATCCCACATTTTTCTAATTTATCGATCAGCATTTCGTGCGATATGGTGTCTTGCTGCAGTTTTTTTTCTTCTTCTTCGCTCCAACACTTTAAAAATATTGCCTAGTTCATTGGCATTTCCATTTATATGCTTTCTCCTAGCATTTTTACCTTTGTGAACCATAGTTTAATTATTTAACATTTCCCTAAGTTCCTTGTCACTTTTTCCCGTGACTTTTTCGGCGTTTATTCCAATATCCTTCTCGCATGCTGAAGAGTTTAAGATTGCGTCTAGGTGATCAGCCTTTATGACGTCCATCCTTTTATTGGTTTTATTTGCCTACTTCCTTACTACCGATTCTCCAGCTGTGGATCCTGGTTTAGGTTCCTTTTAAGCTTTTTGTTGAGAATCCTGCTCAAATTGTGTCACTCTACCTCCTTTTTTAAACTCAGAGCGGGTGATGTTGCTGAGTGCAACCTCCGTCTCGACCCTCTGACGGTGATTGAGACCCACAATTCCCAACTTTAGTTTTTATGGGTATTCAGTCGTTTTTCCTCCTACCTGGGGTGACTGAAATCCCTGAAATTTCTTTCTGCTCGAATTGTGTCACTCCACCTCTTTTTTTAAACTCAGAGCGAGTGATGTTGCTGAGTGCAACCTCCGTCTTGAACCTCTGACGATGATTGTGACCCACAATTCCCACTTTACTTTTAATGAGTATTCCGTCGTTTTTCCCTCCTATCTGGGGTGCCTGGAATCCCTGAAATTTCTTAATTTTTGTACCTGACAGCTATATTTGCTACTGCCTTCACTGCAGGCCCCGAAATTCCTAGCAAATAAATATCATCTTCCAAGGTAATATTGCAATTGTTAACAAATTTTTCTTTTAACATTGTTACTGCAGATCCATTGTTCAATAATAATGGCGTGTATAAACCGTTTACTAATAAATTTACTATGCAAGGAGTGTTTTGCGAATTTTTGTTTCCTAAATAAGGGATGAAGTAGGTGTTGTTTGCATGAATTCTATAATTTATATTTTTGAATGACTAGCGTTTTGGGGTGACAAACGGAGCCTTGCCAAGTTTAAATTGCTTACTGTGTTTACATTATTTTGAGTTCTTCCCTTCCGCCTTTTAAAATTTCCATGGTAGTTTCTTGAGTTTACCGTCGCATTAAAGTTTCTATTATTGTCAGCTCCATTTCCATGGAATTTTGTTGTATGATGCCTACTGTTATAATCTATTTCTCCCTTATTGTGCGTACCTCTATAATTTTGACTGTTATTCTTTTGTTGTGAGTTCCTTCCTACGCTATTTTCCGTGTAATTGTTGTAATTGGGCGGCTGCCTTTAATTAGTTTGATTGAACCCGCCGTGCGCCTTATAAAAACTGCGTTCCCTGGCATTGTTATAATTGGCTTGTCCCCTAATATTATTATTAAAATTACCCTGAGGCATATAAAAATGTTCTGACCTAACATTTTCATTGTATGTCGTATGTTTTAAATCGTCCGTTAAAAAATCTCTACCTAACGTTTTTAATCGTAATACATAATTAGCTATTGATTCGTGGTATTTGTGAAAACATTTACCTAGTCGTCTCAGGGCTTCGCCTGGGATTTTCCCTGGTGTAAATTTATTTATTAACTTTTCTTTGAGCTCGTTATTACTCAAAGCGTTGCGGTCTTGATTTGTTCTAAAAAAGCTATAGGCATCCCCAGTTAGTCTATATTTTAGAATGTTTAATTTTGTATTAGCCGACCAATTATCCAAAATGCCTCGTTGGTCTAGTTTTTCAAAATATTGCCTAATATTATTTTTCCCGCTAAAACTCTCTACTGTGACAAACGGTTGCATCGGGGATGGACCTCCCAACGGTAAATCAATAGCTGGTGCGTTCGTTACTATTTTATCTTTATTTATAATCTGAAATGTTTAGAAAATGTAGCCCTTCTACGATATTTAATTTTTTTTTAATTGTGAAATTTTTAGCTAAATTTTAAAATGTGTATATACATGCACCTATACGTGAAACCTTCCAATGCTGTAAGCTTTTTCTCTTAAGACATATAAAATAATGGCCTTTATGAGTCCCTAATTTATTAGTTTTGTCTTGTACTGGCACCAATAAGATGTACGGGTTTTGTTTAATTTTATTTGTGCAACGCCTATATGTGCAACCCTTAAAAGTGTTTTTTAAAAATTTTTATTTGAAAAATTGATGCTGGAAATTGTATTTATTGTGAATGTGTCCCCTAATTGTCCCAGTTTATTATAAAAAAACTGTATATGCTCCTTACGAGTTTTATTTGCCTACCAAATTTGTAGCCCCTTGTACCATTTGCACAGTGTCGGGTTTTAGAATTTGGTGCTAATTTTAGAGTGTTCCAATTGTTTTCATTACTAGTAACATTGCTGAAATTCCGAAATTATTGTTGACGTTCACTGAAATCTACCAAAATTGTAGCTCCTAGAGGAAAAACGTGGAAACACCACAAAATCACACAAAATTAAAATTATTTACATAACTTGCAAGTTGAGCATTCTACCGCCAGATGGCAGCGTATAAAGCACCAACCTCTACACCGGAAGGTAACTAAGGTTACAGATTATACATACATACATACATAACTTGCAAGCGTAAAATTGTTAGAAGCACAGCTTATTTGTCGGCGTTCGCTCCGGGCCTTCCAGAATTGTGAAAGAGTTCCTTTTTAATGAATATTAAATTATTAGGGGTTGTAGTCTTTAATTCACCAAGCGAAGATAATTGGCCGCCCTTTGCAACGTATGATTATCGTGTTTATTTGCGTATTTAAAAGAAAAATCGACAAATTTTGTTTGTAATTTTTAGGGGCTGAAAAGTTTATTTAAGGGTTGTTTTCAGAGGGTAGTTCGCTACCCTTTGTACTATGATTAGAAGATGTTAGTTGAGCTAGGTGTTTAAATTTTTTACAAAAACTAAAAAATATATTCTAAGTTTTAGGGGTTGAAAGTTTTATTTAAGGGTGTATTCGGAGGGTAATTCCTTGTTTGCTGCCACCATTTGTGATATAGGGGTTGTATCGAACCCGCTGACCACTCTTTGTAACGTAGGGGTTGAGCTACGGAGTTTTTAATTCAATAGAACACCCACGAAAATTAAAAGGACATATTAAAATAAGCCAAAACTGTGGATACAATTATTATAAATTCAAGAACCCCCGTTACTTATGGAATATGATTGCTATCGGCTTCATAAAATGTTTGAACAGGAACATAATTTGTCACGCCATTTTCTATTTTTCCGTAATTCAGATAGCTGCATAACCATTTAGAGCAGTTTTGGGACAGAGTTGGCGAGTCTGCCTGTATATCGGGTCCGCGTCAGTAATATTTTATCTTATAACGCTCTAGCTTCTCGCATCAAAGAATAATTCAGACACAATCATGGCTTTTGACTTAATTTAAAGGTTTAGCGCTGCGTGTCCCTCAGTTGTGAGAACGTCTATTTTGAAGTCATTTAAAATTTAGTCCATGAGAGCAAGTGAAAAATCATCTGTCAATCTCTATCACACCGACGGCTTGTTGTCACCGGGCGAAATCCCTGGCTTTCTATTGGTTACATTTAGTATGTCGCAGACAGATTTTTTTTTGCTTTTTGTAGGTTTTAGGCATTCGGTTTGGGGGCTTGTGGCAGAGCAAGTCGACATACCGTGCTGGTGTTTCCGCCCCTGGCCCATATCGTTCGGGTGCTGGGCGGTTTGTTGTTTTGTTATTTGTGACTCCTCAAAGTTTTCTGCTTGGGCAGACGGCACTTGGCGAGCATTGAGAGTACATGTGCTGCAAGGAGGCTCGTTATGCCTATTTTCTCCGTCGTTTGTGAGGCGAGATTTCATGACCGAGTGACCCATTCAACAGCTACGCTGATATCCGTGTTTGCCAAGGGGGCATTACACATTCCACCCACGCTTGAAGCAGGGGATTATTTTGGATGTCACAGCTTTCGCCCACGCCACGTACCAAAAGCGTAGCGACCATCGACGCTTGCACGAACGCCCTTCGCTCGTCTAGAGGCTATCAACAAAGGTAACATTTGTGTTATAAACTGTTTCACCGCAGCATGTTCTTGTAATTAACCTAATAAATCTGTGCCCGGCGCTGAATTACTATCTAGTACACTCTGGTACAAATTTAACGTTTATGTTCCAAATTGCTGTGCTGCAAGTCAGCCTTGTTCTTGTAATTAACTTCGTAAATCTGTGTCTGGCGCTGAATTACTGTCTAGTACACTCTGGTACAAATCTAACGTTTGTGTTCTAAATTGCTTTGCCGCCAGTAAGTATGTTTTTGTGATTCGAACTCAAATACAAATTTCACGCTTGTGCATTACACTTGTTTAGTCGTAAGCCGACTTTTAAATAGAACCGATTTGGACTTGTTGTTCGCCTCAGATGGGCGTCGTAGTTTCTAGGTAGATCGTTTTTTAGCTGGGCGTATCCCGTTAGGTATTTTGTTTTATTAGTCTATTTACTGTGTCAACTCGATATACGTGCCGACCACGTCGGTACAATTAGTAGTTTTTCGGTCATGTGAAGTTGCCCAATAGATGTATTAACTACTTATGACTTATGATTTTTCCTTTGTATTGTACATGTTTGTTTACAGGGTGACTTGAGTCATTATGTCAAGATTACTGTAAGGCGAGGCCCGGACGTGGTGAATGAGCGTTGCAGGTATGTTGGAGCGCTTGTCGCTGCGCCGTGGCTTCCATAAATAGTATTTGAGCACTTGTGGCCTGTGAGCTTTTAAGATTCGGCTAAGCGTGGGTTTTTTCGCTATTTAGATCTGGTGGCGCCCTATTATTATTTGGTAACACCCTATACATATGTCAACACGCTTGTCCTGTAGTGTCTCGTTTTAGGACCCCGCCCCCTCCCTGAGCGTATCTGAGCCGAGGCCTTTAGCCTGTTCCTTGCGATTTCCAGGGTAAGTGTGCACGTTTCCCGGACTTGTTTAGCATTCGACACTCGCTGATCCGTGAGTGTCGTTAAGTCAATTTGATACTGTAACAAATTACACACTGGAAAGGATGGTACGCTTAGAGCCAACCTGCCTTAAATTGGTAAATCAAATATCGTGAAGATCTGACCTTTATCCAGAGCCGGCGCTGGATGCCCCTGGCGTCCTTTTTTTGTCCTACAGATGGCCTGACACAACACTGGCTCACATATATTTTAAAATAGTAATTTTGGATTTGGACTTAGTTATTTTAGCACGGGAACGACGAAAGCGCCGGTTTAATTAAAATTGCCGCGGAGATTCGAGAGAAGACTTACTGTCCCGTTCGCGCTCCCCAAAAGGAAATTTTCTTTCGGTACGAGCCGGGTGTGTCTCGTACTCCCCCGTTTCGCAGAATTGCCAAAATGGCCTTATTCTTGGCGGGCTCTCGGACTTGTTAACTTTGCACTTCCCACGCTACGTTTTGCACTTGAGTGCCAGTTCGACAGAAATTTGGCTTTCATGATTTCTCTGAACGCGTTTTGATTTGCTGGCACCGGATGTAATACGATCGTTTCTTCAATGTTACAATGTAGCCTTTTGCGTTCTTAATAAATGAACTCTGCAGGGTTAGCTTCTACGTATTTTCCTTCTTTACGATATAGGATAATTAGAACCTTATGAGATCACTTATAAGAGCAAATTATTGCGGGTTGTTACACTATGCAGTTTTGCCCATGCTCAGCATTCTTCCAAGCATTATAAGGCGCCTGTTCATTCGGCGATCTCACGCAATTATCCTGAAATAGCGCATTATTTTGTTGAATTACTAGCGCCTCATTAGGCGTAGGTTGTAATGGTGTTGCTGAAACAATTCGAAATACGACGGAAGCTGGGCCCGAAACAATACCCAAAAAGCGCATAGGTTAGCAGAACATCTAGAGAGCATTTTCCAGCCAAATTATGGAGAAGACCCCCAAGACTAGGCTGAACCAGAGCAACTAGATGCCCTCATTAGAAGTACTTCGCCAAAAGAAGTATCAGATGAAATTAAAAGAAACATCAACCCAAAAAAGGCTCCTGACTTTGACCTAATCACTGGTGAAGGTCTAAAACAGCTCCCAAGAAAAGTCATAGTAAAACTTTCCAATCTCATTAACGCATTCTTCAGATTGAAGTATATTCCTAAGATGTGGAAGTCACAGAGGTCATCATGATCCCTAAACCGGGGAAACCTCCTCAAGAGGTAGCATCATATAGGCCTATATCATTGCTGCCAGTGATTTCAAAATTATATGAAAAAATACTGCTTAAGAGACTAAAACTAGTAGAGGAATAGAATCTGATTCCTTGTCACCAGTTTGGATTCAGGGAAAGCTTTAGAAGAAAGAAAAGTCTGTTCCACCGTCTTCCTCGATGTTGCTCAGGCTTTCAAGAAAGTGTGGAAGGAAGGCTTGTTTCACAAACTGAACCTGTTTCTGCCACGACAATATTCTCAACTTTTACAACCTTATTTAACAGAAAGATATTTCAGAATCAAACAAGAAGATGCCTATTCTGAACTAAAGGAAATCAAAGCAGGAGTGCCACAAGGTAGCGTGCTAGGTCCGGTACTCTACCTATTATATACTAGTGATATTCCAATACGAAACAATAGCAACATTTGCTTATGATACCGTAGTTATTACCGTTGGAAAAGATCATGCAGAGGCTGCTGAGAAATTACAAACCTCCATTGATAGAATTAACACCTGGACTAAAACTTGGCGTATCAAGTTAAATGAAAATAAGTCTGTACATATAGACTTTACTAACAAATGGAAGCAACATCTACCCATCAGAATCAACGAGACCCAGATTCCCTATGCTAACTCAGTTAAGTATTTGGGAATGACTTTAGACGCTAGACTCTGCTGGAGAGTTTATGTCAAAAAGAAACCTGAAGAGCTTGGTATCAAATTGAAAAGAATGTACTGGCTACTTGGAAAAACCTCCAAATTGTCGACATATAACAAACTGCTTTTATATAAGCAAATATTGAAACCTGCTTGGGCCTATGAACAAAGCACTAAGGAACATTGTTGATGCACCCTGGTACTGCCGAAACAGAGACATCCATAGGGATCTTCAAATGGATACTGTTGATCAAACCATCGCCAAATTTGCCAGTAGCCATGAATATAGGCTGCTTCACCATGTAAACGTTGAGGCTATCCAGCTCCTCGACAACACAAACCTAATAAGAAGACTCAAGAGAACGAAGCCTTATGAGTTAGTGAAATAGTGATAGTGCAAAGCAGAGTATCGTGCGCTTCGTGCTACATGTTATGTTTAGTGTAGTTAAGTTAGAAGAACACAAGGCAAAACTAGTGAGTAAGACCTTAGTTTAAGAATCTACGTAATCAATTAAGTTAGAATAAAATTACTCATTAATCTACATAAGTGATCAGACTGTAATAACATTAAGAGACCTTGTAACGGGTATCTTAATTCAAAAAAAATTATGTAATACTCTCAAATCTGATATATATTATACTTGTTATACATTTGATAAAAATTTTTATTTCCGATTCATTTCTCATATATACAAACAAATATCTAAAACTCATAAAAAAGTTACATATGTTCCCATACTCAGCAATACTTAGCGATGATCAAATCTTCTACCCCCGCGGTAAGGTGTATGATTATATGAATTCTGTTTGTCTGAAGAGTTTCGATGGTTATTGTGCCTTCTATAAGGTCGACTATCCTCACGCCGATCGTCATGATAATTTGATTGTTCCCAACGACGATAAGGAGTTGACGACCTATTGTTGTCAAAACTGTATCCGTTACTAATGCTAGAGTTCTGCACTTTATTATTAAGTAACATTTGATCTCCCATACGCATTAGGGTGTTAAGATCTTGGAACATCCCAAGTGCATTACTTAACGAGTTTGTATTTTGAGGTTGCATATATATTGGTGAATGATCACGCTGATGCGACTGCTGTCGTTGCAAACTTCCATTCCTGGGCTTTATATTAATTCTTTTATCAAACAAAGTCATACCATTCAGCAATTCTGTAGCGTACTGTACAGACACTAAATGTTTGAATGTAACAAAACCATAATTGTTCTGCCTTCCATCTTTATCTTTTGGAATACGAACTCTTTGCAAGGGTGCAGCCTGGAGAAATAGTTCGTATAATACTTCCTCGGTTAGCTTCTCTGAGAGATTGCCACACCACACCGTTCTCTGATCTTCATCGGAGTCATCCATCGCAAAGGAATATTTTATCAGGAACTGCAAGTCTTACAAATAATAAACCAAGGCAATCAAACTTTCTTGTTACTTACCTCAGAACAATTCGAAGTGAACGGTATATTGGTTTTACGCTAATCGATTGTTCCTAACATGGAAACGTTTGCTTTATAGTTGACGTTTCTGCCGTTTTGTTATCTATTATTTCTGCCACAAGTTTCTGCCCAGTGTTGCCAACTCTTCGCAAGTTGTATTCGCTAAATTGGTACTGAAAGTCTCCAATTTCAGATCAAAAGTCGCCAAATACAAAATACGCACATTAGAAAAACAAGCATTTATTTTTTTCCACAGAATAAAGAAATACGTAAAATACTTATGAATATAAAAATAAAAACCCATTTATTTAAGGAAAAAACAATTTTATCGGTTTCAGGATATTAAGCCTTTGTTTACATATACAAAAGTAGGCAGGTAACTAGGTCATAACTTATCTGTAGGGTTAAAGAATATTACCCTACATGGCAACCATAACCATATAGCAACCGATAAACTATTGAACAAATCACGGATGTTATGAATCATAACTGCCTTAGAAGTTTTAAAATCCTCGCTCTACGAGCTCGGATTTCAAAACATCTGCGGCAGTTATGATACTCATAACATTCCTAGATATGTTAATAGCTATAACGTTCTAATTCTTCGTACCAAGCGATTACAATTGACAATGACAAATTGTGCAATGTGCAAACGTTGCAAAGAGTAAAGATAAAGCTCCTTCAGTTTTTAATTTCAAATATTCGGCGTCATGAGCGCAAATATGACCGTCTGGTCACGTACGAAATACAAATAAATGCCAGGTAATAGCTATTAACATATCTAGGAATGTTATGAGTATCATAACTGCCGCAGATGTATTGAAATTCGAGCTCGCAGAGCGAGGATTTTAAAACATCTGAGGCTGTTATGATTCATAACATCCGTGATTTGTTCAATAGTTTATCGGTTGCTGCATGGTTATGGTTGCCATGTACTATTACCGTACAGATCAGTTATGATTTAGTTACCAGCCTACTTTTGTATATGTAAACAAGGCATTAATATCCTGCAACCGATAAACATAATATAATTTCAGGCGTTAATCATATCAGTATAACAAATTTGCAAATAATATTTTGAAATTCTTTCGTATATGAAAATTGTTGAGGATAAATGTATGTGTAGCTTTAGAAATATTGAAATTAATAAATTTTTACATATTTTTTTTAAATTGCGAATAATACCCTAGAATTTCAAACTGAAATATATCAAAAACGCTATAAAAGTCGCTAATCGCAAATTCCTATTTTTTTTAGCTAAACCACTTGTTAAATACCCTAGATTTAGCGACTTTCCGCCGTTGTTGGCAACACTGTTTCTGCCTTTGAATAAATTTTTATTCAAAGGTTTCTGCAGTGCATCGACTTTCACAATATCCAAATGTCTTTAGACCAAATGTCAGAAATTATTATTGTTATTATTGAGATAGATTGTACATTTTTCTCATTGCGTCCAATTTGTTATACACGAGATTCAAATATTTACATTTTAGTATAGGTATTTATTTATCAGTCTGTAATTAATGTAGCTAAACTTCTAGAGTCTTTAATTTTACTTACATTATATAGTAAAGAAACATTAATTGTAAGATTTGGAAATTAGATAAACTGAGAAAGATAAAATAACCCCTAACCTTATTTTAGTAAACAATTCTATCAGCAATTATCGGGAACAATAATTGTACAATCTCAGTGAAGACATTTATTGGGCCAATAGAATCGATTTTAAAGCAAGTATGGACTTGCAGGAACTTTCAAAAAATCTTCACTTGGTTGTCCTACTGTCTACCCTTTGGGCAATACACATTCATCCGGAGTAGCAGTTTATTACTATACTGCATGTGCAAGTGAAATCACTATCGAAGGTGGGCATTGATAAAGGCATCGTTACATTCAACAATGCACGTAATTTGTTAAACATTTCATTCTTTATCCACAACGAACTTGTGTGTATACCAGCTTTAAGTAGTTAGGTATATAAAAGCAATATCTGATCTTTCTCATTTAAAATATGTGACGCACAATTTGAAAATTTGCCCTAATGCTGCAAGAATAGTTGAATATCCACAATGTAGCCGATTTATTGAACTATCTTTTTCAACTTCAAATTGGGACTAATCAATTTCAAAATGGGAATAAACAATAAAGCTAGCAGTCGATGATCAGTCCATCAACGACACGTACTTACACTTTCCAATATTAAACCCAACTTATGTAATGTGTGTAGGGTTGCCAACACTGTCATTTTGACCCGAAGACTCCGGGTTTGGCAATCATTCTTCGGGCTTCGGGTTTTCTATAATATTCTTCGGGTTAACTAAAGCTTCATACATACATGGATTGCGAAAAATGTTACTCCTATGTAAAAACTCCAGAGTAGAAAGCATTGATAGAAAGTAACCAAAGACTCAAAAAATATAATTGTAGAAAACAATATTTCTTTGTCAGAAAAATGTAATTTTGTAATAGTTTACGTAACTTCTAAGACGGATTTTAAAATGTTTTTTTACGGAATGTAAAAAGTAGCTTTTTTCTTTAATTCCTGATTAGTACGCGAATTCGTCCAGGACGATATAAGTTAATTCGAAGTGGCCTGGTAGCCAACGTTTGTTGCAAATAGTGTTAATGTGCAGCAAGCCAGCGTTTGTAAATTCCTAAAACACATTTTCCCAGTGTACATGTAAGTACATCCATTTTGCTATATTTAAAGGCTCATTTAAAGCATCCATTTCGGGAGGCACTATATGTCAGCGTGATCGGGTTGCGTTTAACTGCGACCTTTTTCAAAAGCGAAGGAATGTGTTTTATCAACTAATAATATGTGTAGCTTGCACGTGAATTTAAACAGGGCCGGACTCGAATAAGTATCAGCTTCAGGCAATTTTGACATTACGTTTTTCTAAAGACATTTTGACTTCTGCATTCTTTTAAAAGACAATTAATTCAACGTTCTTTTTGATGATGTTTTACGTTGTTCATATATGTTTGTAACATGCCCGCAAGTCGCCTTAAGCTATATTGCACTTTGGTTGGTTAAACATTTAATTCTCTTTTCTTTTATTTCTTTTGTTTTTAAATGTGCATTGTTTAAATTTAGGTCTTAGTGCGACAAACACTACAAGAGGCAGTCAGATTCCTATTCTAGTAGATAGTGATACTTTATAAGCCACTAACTGAAATATTAAGAGAATTTTACGTTCATTGAGCTAGCTAAGGGATAAAAAGGGCAAAGAATTATTTAAATATTAAGGCGTACGAGAAATAATTTTTGGAGTTACACCTTTATAATGTAAAAAAACTGTTTTATCTTGATCTTTTTTATTAATTTTATCCCCCAGTTTCCCTCCCCCAACATAAAGTAGTGAAAATGAATAAATCGATCCCATACGACATGTCACTGAAATGGGAGAAAATCCTCTTTCTCATAATGCCACAGCTAACTATGAGTTCCATATAAAAAATACAACTTTATATGTTATAATCCGAATTTAGAAACTTTTTGGACAACGCATTACACCACTGAATTATTATGAAAAATAAATAATATTAATACTACTTACGGGAACTTGAAAATTTTCCTACCTATTACCTCACCTTAAAAGTTTAATTTATTATTATTTATTTTAGATACACATTTTTCTTACTTTCTGTGCCACCTGGGCGATATGTCCAAAATCAAAGTTGGGCGTTGTGACCAAAATCAAACTTGGGCGTTATGACCAAGCTGGGCGTTGTGACCAGAATCAAAAGTGGGCGTTGTGACCAAATTGGGCGTTGTGACCAAAATCGAAATTGGGCGTTGTGACCAAAATCGAAATTGGGCTTTGTGACCAAAATCGAAATTGGGCGTTGTGACCAAGTTGGGCGTTGTGACCAAAATCGAAATTGGGCGTTGTGACCAAGTTGTGCGTTGTGACCAGAATCGAAGTTGGGCGTTATGACCAAATTCTGAATTGGGGTTTGTGACCAGTGGGCGTTGTGTCCAGGCCCCCCGCGTCTGAGATTCAGTCGCCGCGTCTGAACAGACCGAGATTCTGTATCCCGAATACTGTATCTCGCATACGGAATCCCCGAGTGTTCAGGGCCTTAGTGAATGGATTGACACCATGCCCATTGTTAATAAAATTTTACAACAATATGGAATATTTATGCGGAATATTATCCACCACCTCTGAACAACATGTCGATGCCAGGGATTATAGAGTGCTGCGTGACAATGCAGATGTACTAAAGTTTGTGAAGTGGTTTGAATTCAATGATCCATTTACTACTTCAGAATTTGTGATGTCCATCAGCACAGGCATTCTGGGAGATGAGACAATAAACTGTCACAGAGATTTTGAAATTGGAAATTCTATGCACACCATAGTCGGGAAAAACTTTGAGCAAGTCAAGTTTCTTAGGAAAAATCGAGTGATGCCCATTCGAGGATTCAATTCCAAAGTGAACATTTGTAGTTAAGACTTTCCTGTGAATCCCGAAACTATTTTTCTCCGAATTGCCCTACTAAAGAAAACCGACGATGAGTTGAGGGAATACTTTGAATTTGAGTTTGTTACTTTTTGATGAAACTGGTATGAGAAAATGTCCTAAGTCAGTGTTTTATGATTTGTTCGGTTCAATAATTGACAGTAGCAACCTTCTTGGTTCAGCCTATATTATTGATGGAGGATTCCTCCTGTATTGTGTGATTTGGAAGAATGGTGAAACGTTTGAAGCAATTATCAACAAATATGTTGAATGCATAAAGAACCATTATAGTAAAGACAGGTACCCAGAAGATTTACCTGCGAAAAGCACCAAGTTAGCAGAACTTCTACGGCGTGCTAAGAGACACACAGCATCAGAGGTCCTGTGCGACAAGTAGATGACTGCGACAATGACTCAGGAGCAGTTCCTCTCCAAAGATCGGCATGCTAACCGAGAAGCTTGAAAACGAGGAATTTTTGGTAAAGCAAGCCAAGGAGGATGCAAATTCCTTGATCATCACGATTGCTATAGAAGCTTGTTAAGCCATTTTGCAGCTTTAGGCAAACAAGTAGAGCATCTAAACCTTCAGCACAGTTTGTCTGTATATCGAATCAGAGGTCAGCACTTTCAATTTCATTTAGCAAATATTCACAGATACCAGCTCTGTTCTTTCCCATTTAAATCCGAACACCCTGTGTATGGGCGTAGCTGTCTCGTTTCAATCATTTCTAGATCACCCTTTGTACAACGCGTGCCCATCTAAAGCGCGAGGAACTGGTTGGAACTGGCGTAGACTCCGCGTTGCCATTGGTTGTTGCTCCGCGGGGATATAGCGTGGCGTCACTCGGATGCTCGCAAGGGAGTTCCGGCAGGACTACAGACAAGAGAGGTTGTGTGTTGTGCTAGTGGCAGTGATCACTTTTAGGCGTGGGTGCGATGAGCGTTGCGAGTCCGTTTCTGCTTCCGTAAGTAAGGGATTGTCCCCTTTAACTCGATGCTCAAGGATCTATCCAGCAGGACGTAGTGGACCGCTTTTGCCGTAGTCGTTGTGCTCGTAGGGGCACTTTTCATGACCGCCATATTTGACGGATCCTAGTTCGTTTGCCCCAAAAATGCCGTATCCTGGCTGATTCAACGCCACGGATTGCAGCAGACTATCAACCGATCGCACGCCATTCTCAAGGACCGTTTCCGAATTAAAGTACTTGTAATAGAACCATTTGAACATAATCGTAGTTACTTGTGGTTTGTGGTTTTTCTGCGGGGGCGTACTTGTGCCTCTTGCTCGCTTATTACTATTTTATGCGGCGCTCTGGGGCTACGATGCCTTGTGACGCTGCCGTCGCTAACTTTCACTTAAATGTAGCCAAGGTGCAAGCTTGGCGCTTGACCGTACAAAGAAATTCATGAACTCTTCGCAGATGTCTGTGTGAAGGGCCGTTGCTAACCCTCATTTTAGTAACTGCATGTGTGCGGGTTTGTTTATACCTAACCATTCGATTAGCGAACGAACGCATCGCATAGCCGTGCGACGCCGTCAATATCACGATTTGTTCGAGACTTTTCATATGTGCGCTGGCTTCGTGCCTCGTTTAAGTTTATTTATCGCATGCATGGGCGACGTGGCACTGGCTGGAATGTATATTCAAAATGCACCTATCTTTGCGAGACTATTTTAGCCCCATTTTGGCCAAGTATTGCAGCTGCGCTGCCCCCCTCCTCTGCCTAATAAATTAGGCCGCGAGTTAATTCGTCGCATACCTTTGCGGCGCCGTGTTTATCAATAGCTATATTGCTTCCGTCGCCTACGCAGGCGGATGATTCATTGTTATGAACTAACGCCCATTGTTTTTCACTGTTCTGTTTGTTATAAAGCGGCCAATCACATGTTGTGTGTTTGTACCGTAGCATTAGCGCGTCCATCAGCTGATGCGTATTTTTCTTAAGAGATAACATAAGTTTGGCGGCACGATTTGCTGCCCGAATGTATTAATCGACTAATAGACGCATAACTAATTATGGGACGTATTATTATTGTTCGCCTTGTGCATGCTCTGTTTCAGATAGTGCCCCTCAGTGTAAAGATTGGTGTACGACGGGACTTGAGAGTTCGGAGCATGCAGGTAAGTTTGGTCGTTGCACCGCCGCGGCTAAAAGGTCCCAATATTGCAATTCCAGTATTTTCAGTCACGAAATTGTTGTTCGAGCTTACCGCTCGCGAGTACCTTTATCGACGGAGTATATTGAATACTTCGCCACCGATGACCGTCCATGCCCGGTTATTCGGTCACACCTTTACTACAGACTTGGTGGCGCCCTTATAATTTCGACGTACCCTGTATATGTCTTAGCACGTTTGCCCAACGACGTATCGTTTGAACCACGCCCGACTCCCTGAGCGCTTCAGCCGAGGCCTTTAGTCTGTTTTAACGAATCTCAGGGCAAGTGCGCCAGTTTTCCAGGACTGATCCAGTCGTGCGACGCTCATCTTGGATGGGTGTCGTTAAATCGTTTTGATATCGTAACAAGCTACACAAGAGCATGAATGTACTATTCTTGTAGGCGAAGATACAGATCTCCTTATCATGCTCACAGAATTAGCTTCGCCTCAAACCAATATTTTCTACATGAAACCCGGAAAAGGGGAGGTACCAATGAACATATTCTCAGTTAACAGTTTCCGACATTCAGAAAAAGTGATAAACTCTCTGATATTCCTTCACGCCTTTAGTGGTTGTGATACCACACTTTACAAGCAAGGAAAGAAGAAGTTCGTCAGGCTGGCTGTGTAAAATAAACATCTCTCGAAAGTGAGAGATGTCTTTATGGGTTGATGCCGGGCAGAAGTTCTTAGTAGCACTCTATGGAGGTAAGACAGGTGATACCTTGAATGAGTTACGTTCCCACCTATTTGAAAAATCTTTACTGAAAACGAACTTCAATCTGGCTTTCCTACCTCCAACGCTGGAAGCAGCCCGCCAACACTGCTTCAGGGTATACCTGCAGGTACAGATGTGGTTAGATAACGCTCCACAGTCACTTTTGTCAAAGATATCACGCAAATGCACCAAAAGGTGCAAAGCTGCTTGTAGTTGCAGAAAAGCAGGAATAAAATGTTCAGCAATTTGTGCAAATTGTAGAGAGCATTCGTGCACTAATGCTCCTACTCAATGAGCAGATGCTCCTGTTGAGTGAGCAAGAAGACGACGACCTAATCGAGGGTGGTGAACAAGAAAGCGAACCGACATTTCCTTCAAAACGTGCGCGTTTGAACCAATGAATCATACAGAGTGTAACACGATAAGTACCACAAAGTTCAGTTTTTTTGTTATTGTTTTATTGTATAATAGAATTATTTTATTGTAGCAACGTTTTTGTGTCAGAAATCATTCTTACTTCACTTCTGCATTATTTTTTGAAAAGAAAAACGAACGTTTTTTGTTGATTAATGTTTATAGTTTTTCAGTCAAAAAATTTTAAAACAACTTTTTACCTGAGAAACCATAACATTAATCAACAAAGATATCTTTTGCAAACATAATTTTTAAATGTGGAATCAATAAACGAATCCGTTGTTAGGTACTTAAAAGAACATTTTTTGGTAAGTTGACAAAATTGTGCTACTTTGACAAAAGCCGTTACAGGTATACCTGGAACAACATATATTATATTAGTACTCATTTTACGCAGAATTTAACGCTGTACTACATTATATGAACCACTTTTTTGATATATTGTGTTTTCGCAGAGTTATCTTCAAAAAACCGAAAAACGCCCAACTTTAGGTCACGTTTTCGCTCCTAGAAGCCGACGCTGACCTCCGCTGAGGAGGAAAACCTAGGATAGTAATATTGGGCCATAACTTAAGAGATTAAAACGATAAAACCTTTACCAGGAATTATTTCCGAATTAGATTACCCAGCAACTGGCCTATTTTTAAATACTGTTAAAATATTGAAATTCCCATCACCCAGGCGACGAGTAGTAAGTTCGCGTTACCACAAATATGCAGTAGATGGCTCTTACTTTATCACTCGTATACTAAATAATAATAGCAGATAAATATAATTAACAATTAAGATGTGCACAACATATCCATTTCTGTCACCTTAACGTTTGACATGTATTATTCAATAAATTTTTGAAACCTGGTGTTCACCCTACGTTTGATAATGAACACCAGGTGTTATGTATAATTGTAAATGTAGATATTTTATGCCGGGGTCAGTAGCTCAATGGTAAGCATCCTGACTGCTGATCTAAGGGTCGTGAGTTCGATTCCTGGTCCCGGTAAGGTTTTCAAAAATAAAAAATGCAGATGAAAGCCGGAGCCAGTAGATATAGGAGAGTACCGCTACTCCCGCCATGTGTATTCCTCTGACATATTTGTTACTTTGAGGTTTGTAACACAATTCCGTCAACGTGACGTTTGTTGGAAGTCCAAAACTTGTCTTATAATTGGCAAGACTGTAAGTCTATGTCAAATTCTAAGTTAGCAGGTTAGGTTTTGCGTCGGTTTGTGTCAGAACTGACGCAAAATGTAAGTTGCTAACCTGGAATTTGACATAGACTTACACCCGTATTCATAGTCGTTCGCCAGCGGCTCGCCGGAGTTTCGTTATGAATAGTATGTTGGCGGCACTGTACGTCTATGTCAAATTCGAGGTTATCAGGTTAGGTTTTCCGTCAGTTTTGACAGAAATTGACACAAAATATAACCTGCTAACCTCGAATTTGACATAGACGTACAGTGCCGCCAACATACTATTCATAAGGAAACTCCCGGCGGCTCGCCGGCGAGCCGCTGGCGAACGACTATGAATACGGCTGTTAGTCTTGCCAATTTTAAGTAAAACTATACGGTACCCCCCACCCAAGAAAAGCGCCCTTCCGTGCTTTCCAAGAATACTTCGATACTCAGCATCACTCCGTTTCGCTAATACAATGAAATGCTATGAACCAGTTATTTATAAAAAAAAAACAAAAAAATAGTATATTACAGCCCGAGATGGAAAGTGTCATTACTGTCGAGAGATTAGATAGCTGATTGAGACGCAAAGCGTCGAAATCAGCTATTATCTCGAGACTAAGGAAACTTCCTGTCGAGGTTTGTATACTAGTTTATTCGCAACCACTTTATTCTAAACAATAATTGGAAAAATTATTATATTATAATACGACAGGTTGTGAGGCGCATGAATGGATCAACGAGAATTCCAGTGTCCTTACCTACTCAGCGGTCGGGAATGTACTTCCCGCACTTGAGCGGGAAGTGAGTGCGGGAAGTAGCGGGCTGAAATGTACGACTTCCGCCACTAAAATGAGGTCAGGAATACATTACATATATGGTTGCGAATAAAAATTTTTTTTTGCCGACGACCATAGCTCAAAAGTTGATGTTGCCTTCATTTTCGGAGGACCTATCGTATGAAAACAATCCAAGCCTTCAGGAAGGTTCCTGGCGACCGGAATCGTGTACACATACGAACATACATCCCCCGCACAGCACGTTTAGGCACCCACCAATACGGGGGGATTGATCTAGTGGGCTGGGATCTTCACCAAAAGATCCGCACCGTCGAGACGGAGATTTGATATATTGGGTTCAGGTTGGCTCGAATTTTAGAGATATTTGACTCAGAGTGGTTTTCGATATGAGGGAATTTCAATACTTCGTACACTTCGTGTCGAAGTAATTTTAGACATAACTCAATCAGTCATTGCTGGTGGGAACAAAAATGGCGGGGATAGCGGCATTTTCACGGATCAAAGAATGGCGGTACTCTCCTTTATACACTGGCTCTGATGAAAGCTAAGGTCACTAAATACATAAAGGTACCGCCATTCCATTCCAAGATTTTGTTCCCCCAAATTAAAAAAAACAGATCATTGTAAGAAAGTGAGAGTGCGAGTGAGACACTAATGACAGGAACCCCAAATTAAAAGAGACAAAAGATATATGTTTGCACAGTTGGCGGTACCTTTATGAAACCGTAATGAAAGCCTCTACAGAATGCCATCATTCGGAAGTGATGTAAAGCCGTGGGTCCCATGGTACTACTACGATGTGTAGCATGTAAAAGATCCCTTGCTAGGGTTGGAACTCCCTAGTCTCGGCAAAATTCTAAGTAGGACTTATGACTAAAGCAGTCGGTGTCTAAGGTACCTGGTACTCTGCATGCCTACACCTTGTCCATTACCAAACAAACAAGATAACTCTTGTTTTTTCAGGTCGGTCTTGCCTATTCAAGGGCAGCCTTCTTTATTAGTTATTACATATTGCAATTTTTCTAGTTACTTATTTTGTTTACATTTCTCGCTCTTAAAATCGGACCAGTGGTGCCAACTGGAGGGAAATTTCCCGAAATACGGGACATTTTCGACAGAAAGTGAAAAAGGGAGGAAAAAATTTAATTGTGTATACAGGGTGTCCGGGAAAATGTGGGAAGTCTCCCGCATATGAAAAAACTCGTGAAAAGAATACAAGTTCATATAAACTTTTTACTTCCTTTTACAATAAAGGAAATATTGGATTCACCCCAAAAATTCGAAATTGAATTTTCAACAGATCTTCACGTTTTAGAGTCCCCTGAACCCAAAAAACATTTTTTTTCATTGGTCTGTCTGTGTGTCTGTCTGTGTATCTGTCTGTCTGTGTGTCTGCCTGTGAACAGAATATCTCAAAAACGGAAAGAGGTATGGCGTTGAAACTTCATATATAAGTTTTGTGTACTATGTAGATGCGACAGCAAGCTTTTGAAGAAAATCGCATAACCGTAAGTAGGTGTTTACTCTTGTGATTTTTCAGTTTTTTTCTATTTTTTCAAAAACGGCACTAACGATTTTTTTAAACTTTACATTTTTATTAAATTTTTAATGTGTATTGATGTGAGATAGGTGATTTTTCAGTTGAATACTTCTAAAATGGGTTTCTTTTGTTTTTTTTCTATTTTTCTTATTAACTCCTATTTTAAATAGAACACCCGGTATGTTATTACAGTTTTGAATTCAGCTTAAAATTTTGGAGAAAATTTGTCTCTTGAACTAACACTCTATTTTGTACCGTTTTTGTAAAATTTGTAATTTTTGAAAATTTTTGACAAACGCTTAAAAATTTTAAATAAAATTTTTGGCTAATTATAAGATCACTGTAAAAGGCAGTTGTGTGTGTGTTTCACATCAGATAGTTTCGTATAGGCCTCCTCTTCGGAGATATGGGCTCTCAAAGAGCTCCAAAATGGAGGTGTATTCCATTTTTTTTTAATATGATATATAGGTACCAGGTAAGAAAGACCCTTCAAATTACTATCCAAGAAAGTGTTGTGAATTACACGCAGCTCGGACGGACTAGCTGTGACACTCATGACCCCATTTTTTACGCCCTGTATGATAAGAACTTTTGGACATTTTTACATACCTTTAACTACTGACTAAAAGTTACTAAGTACTCTTAATTCATGTCGCTAATCTTAACCGTTTTCGAAAAAACGTCACTTTATTTACACTTAGTCCCCTAACTTCTGTCGGGTTGAATATGAAAAAGAGGAATTTTGCCCTGTCACCAACATAGTTTCAATAAAAACTTTCAACTGCTTAGTTAAAAACTTAACTTATATCTAGTATCCACGTATCAAATTTTATCCAAATCGATTAATAAAGATATAAGCATGGTTCTGGTCTCATTGTCACCCGGTATACATGTTTCTACTTTTAGGAGCAGCAATCGACTGTTTTAAATGTATATCTTTCAATAACAGCTATAAGGCACTCGAGGATCCTTTCCATAATAATTGCACAGTAGACCTATATGAATCACCATGTATAGGAGCAGAGCCGTAACTAGGTATAGGCAGAGTAGGCCCCTGCCTACAGGCGCAAGCGACCAGGGACGCCAAAATGGCAGTGGGAAAAATATTTCTTTCATACTAATGAAACTAAAACAAATCAAGGAGTGGTCAATTTTACGGACAAATTAATTTGTAATATTAAGGATTTTACCCTAAATAATGCTAATTATAATAATGGGAATTGCTCCCAATCTGGTCGACACATTACATTCCATGCTAACGATCATTTTCTAAATTATAACAAATTACGAAGTTTCTAAAGTCAATTATATGTCAAGACAGAGTGTCTCACACAGGCTTAATATCAATAGAGAGACCCCTTACAAATAATCTCATTTGAACAATATATTTAAAAATTTGCAACAAAAAAATGAAGAAAAACTTGTAGCTAAAATAAATATCAATAAATTAAGGTTAGGTGACCGGTACGAAAAGTACTTTTATCTACGACCACTACTAAAAGTAGGCCTTTTAGCACTAGCTTGTTTCACTAAAAGTGACGTTTTATAGTTTAGCGTGGTTAAAGAAATCAGCTGTTTACTTTAAGCGCATCTGTGGTATAAAGTGAAGTGAGGTTATAAAACTACAATTTCGAACTGGAAGTGAAGTTGTAAAGTTATTCTAGTTACTTCTTGCGTTACAGGTAGAGTGTTTTTGAAATAATTAAAGCGTTATGTAATGAATACAGTCAGATGTGGAGTATTAATAATTACTTTTCTTAACTGACCTTGACAGTACTGGCTTCGCAAACACTCGCCCGCGCGCCAAGGTCTACTGTTTATTATGACATAAATTAGAAGTGTCGTAGATGCAAACCTTTGTTAAATCGTAATTTATGGATTAATAACAGTAAAATTAAGGTCGTAGATAAAATATTGTATACAATGCGTGCTAAAAGTCGTTTATGCACGAGACATGTTTTGAAACTCAGCCTTCGGCTTCATTTCATAATTTTCATGTCTCGTGCATAAACGTAAACTTTTAGCACTTGTTGCATAAATAACTATTAAGTATTATTATCATTTATGTTTTGTGTTCATATGATACTAACCATAATCGTGTGAACTTATTAGTTAGAATTGCGTTTTATGTTTTTTATTCGAATTCCCATTATTTTGTTTGTTGTTACAGGATTAAATTCTCGAATCGACATTGATCACAAGCACTGTCAAAATCGGGGAAAAAGTAAAGGGTTGGCCGGCTTTTCCAAAAACACAGATCTTAATTGTGTCTGAGCAGATGACGGCGCTCATATTACCCACGGTCTAGCTTAGTCGAGAAGGCGTGATTCGAAAGCTCAGTTAAAACCGACAGCACTTACCCTATACTTTGCCCAAAAGAATTGCCTAAGGACGCCACTCGTTTTGATAAATCAACAGCCCTCGTGACCCAAAACGAGAAATATCACAGGGCTCTACTGAAGATGCGCTGGGTTAGCTGCACGCTGCGAAGCGTCGTCCACTAAGTTCCCTCCAAGTCGGGCGGTAAGCACCAGGTGGCCTTAATGACTTACCTTATGACCACCTCCCTAAAGGGGTTCAAAAGAATTTACTCAAGCCAAAAACTGTAGGGCTTTTCCAATAAAAGCACGTGTTCTAGCTTCACATTTGATTACACTTGGCTTTTCGCCACATTAGGATTAAAGATCCACAGATTTCAGGTTTAAGTCAATTAAACAAACTAAGTGTGACTGTATTATTATTTAATGAATGAAAATTGACACACACAGGGCCACAAATTGGCCATAAGAAGGTAACACCCTAACTGAAAATTATCGGGGGATCCCAAGCAAAGTTACCTTAATGGCAAATTATATACACAGGTTATTTGACGCAATTAAATTCGCAGGCGCAAAGTCTCGCAGCATGCGAGGCACAATAAACATCCAAATTCGGTAGCACTTTCGCGACACATTAAAACAAGAAACAAAACAAAAATACAGCGGTAGATCCTACCTTTTTTTAGCTAGAACACCTGTTGCGTTGACGATGACCGATGGCTGGACCGGATCCTGGAGAGGCTTAGTGGCAGCTTGCAGCAATACAGCTCCCCAAAGGGTTGTGGAAGGGCTTTGCCAAAAGCCAAGCGGTGACTGCAGAAGGTCGAGGACGGCGAAGATGGCGTACACAAAGACTAAGGTTACGTCCCGCAGCGAGCGTAGAACAGGGTTGCCCAAAGGGGTTGAGCGAAGACAGTGGCCAGCGGCCCGAAAGAGTGTTTAATTACTTCGAGGTGAAAACGGTAGTCCCCGGGAACGCAGAAAATACTTCGGGTTCGGCACGACGTGGTAGAATTTGCAAAAGCAGATATTTCCCACTCACTATAAGAAAATTACGTAGGCTTCATAGGGCGTCTTGTAGTAGATGTGCAACAGGATGCAAAGTAAATTTTCCCCCGGCTCTTGGGGTCGAAATAAGCGAAATCCAAAACGCCCGCCCAAACCGGCGTCGGCCTAACCCACACACGTCCCGCGGGAACTTTATCACTTAACGAGCTATCTGCTTTGAAGCCTGCAGCAGAACTTAAAACGCACGAAAAGCTTCCCTCCGGGGCCACCAACAGTGCAGCCCCGGAGGCAACACAAAACCATAAGCGTCTGTTGTACTCAAAGGCTGGCTACTTATTCTTTATTTCAAATTGGACTTTGCGTGAAGAACATGACGGAAAAGAGTTTAGAACTCCGAAACCACTAATTTTAAATGCCTCATTCCCTAACGAGTTATCAATTTTTATTTCCTTTACACAAAGCTTGGTCATCAGAGAAAGTTCTAGAAAGAATTTCTGGCTATACAGCGGATTCCAAAAATATTAAGTTACAAGGTCAATCCTGCCGAACTTTAAACGATAATTTATAAAAGGGACATGAAGCTGTTATATTCCTAGAAGCTTAATTACGTCGGCCTCGTGCAGGCGATCGGTTCCTGCATTAAAGAATGAATTCACGGACCCAATTCGGCAAATGCAACATAAACGGTGATATTTATAATATAGTTTCGAGGAAAGAAATCTTACTATGGCCTTGCGCCCGCGTTAAAGAATTGGTTACTTAAGAAAACAAATACGAAGCGCAAGCACTTCAATGCCCGCCGGAATAAATTCGAATATAACTAGTACAGGGCCGTAATCAGTAAGAATTCGGGCGACAAATAAACGTAATATTGAGCAAAACGAAAGAGGTCGAAAATGATCTAACATTGTGTTTCTAATAAAACTGAAATAGTAAAAGAAAACTTAGTAATGCAAATTACATTAATTCACAAAGAAAGGAAAAAATCGCATTCGGTGGAATAAGAACCCGTGTTCCTAGAGGGAATCCGATTTGTAATGCGAACAAACTGCGCCCGACGCAACAATAAAAACGTGACAGACACAGACAGGCAGACACGCAGGTCGAACACGCATCATACCTTTATATTAAAGCACAACACTACATGCCATGTTAAACCGGTAAAGGTACCAAGGCTTTATTCAACGGTTTACCATTTTCCGGTTTTGTAAACAAACTTTTCATTACTTTTAATAGGGATATTATCCCAAAAAACAGTTATTTATTATGCCGATTGGTTGTGTTTTTTAAAACTACGAGGAGAAGTACCGGGTGGCCATAAATATCTGAGATCCCGGTCGCCATGGAATTAGCTACTTATAAATGTTGGTTTAGTATTATATTTCAATTACAATAAGTATTGGTACCTATGTAATGTAATAAAATGCAATAACGGGAGGGGAATGTGCCCCGGATTCTGCAGTTTATCCTAAGACTCGATTATAAAGATCTCCTGTTCTAACTCCATTAGTCCATTACTTATTGCAATCTGTAATAATTTTTGACAGATATGAATTTTAGTTGTGATGACATTCATGACATTTAGTTTAGTTGGATTCATCACTTTAATAAAGCGGTGTTGATTCCAAAGGTAATGTGATATCAGATATTTATGGCCACCCGGTATATTTCATCTAATAATAAAGAAGGTATATTACTGGCTTACAAATCGATTTTCCGTCTTCGCCGCGTGATGATAGTTCAGGTGGCATTCGTGGCAGGAAGATCTGCGGGCACCTCACACTAACGCGCGAAATTCGGCATGCGCCGCAGACTACAGGTAGTTTATATATGAGGAAATAATATATGTTTTGTTGTATTCGTAATATAATATGTACTCCAGTTATTAGAATTATTCTTTAATATTTTTGTCTTTTTATTTAATTTTATTTATACTCTATTTTGTGTTAGAAGCGTTTTTGTGTTATATTAAAATGATTGTACTGATCGGGGGTGGCCGTCCTCCTAGCACCTTCAACTTCAACTATTGTTGCAACCCGTATAGAATTAGTAAGTATCCGATGTCTACTGATCTTTCACATTACAGCACTTACTTTAAATCGGTAAATCCGCTCGGCTGCTACCCGCTGCAGAACCACTAGGCGGAGCAACATATCTTCACGGGATCCCTAGCCGGAACAACATATCTTCTCTCTACTTAATTATCATATAATCATCCATCACGAGCAAGAACCTCTGGAATCTATCGTTTGCTGTAGTTTCCAAAAAAAGCTACTAAAATGATGAAAGCAACTAACACGTGCATTCTACAAAAATGTTTTGAGGAATTGCTCCAAAGCTGTCAATTCCTACGTTTTGGCGGCCACACTTGCCCTTTTCATAATGTAAGAAAAATCTTAAAGGTGAGTTTGTGGGGCGTAATGCAACATAACATCGATACAGCTTGATGGGGTTAACACCAAAACCTTCATTACTTATGCTGAATCGTCTCTCTTTGTATGTTTTACTATCAGGCATAATAACGTTCAGTACATTACCACAATCCTGTATGTCACTGAATTTCATAGCGCACAATTCGGCTTTTCATCAAGCCCCAGCGATTCCGAATATTAACGCAACCTACAAAATCCCATTCAGTTAACATTTAAAAATAATACAATTACATATTAATTTCTTACCTTCATCTTCCGCTTGTTCTAAAAATGTTTTACTTTCTTCGTGTGTGACGACCTTGGATTTTTTTGCACGATAACCGACATTTAATTTTTTAAAATAAGGATTAACAGCACCAAACTTGGTAAGAATCTAGTTTAGCGACCAACTCCGATCGACATGTGCTATACACCATTCGACGCGTCTCGTCGAGCTGAACAATATTGTCCATGGGGACAATCGGGGCAGACCAATGGTTACTGAGATACAGCACTCTAAATTTTTTTTTATAAACTTTTTTCTTCGTGGAAAACACTCTGGAGCCTTTGGCGGGGCGCCGCACAGCACTTCGCGGAGCGTACCTCACCGAAAGCTAATAACAAGTCACACTGCGCGCCACCTAACCTAACTTTACCTCACATAACCTAACTTAACCTAATCTAATTTAACGACCAACTCCGATCGACATGTGCTATACACCATTCGACGCGTCTCGTCGAGCTGAACAATATTGCTGCTGGGGACATTCGGGGCAGACCAATGGTTACTGAGATACAGCACTCTAAAGTTTTTTTTTATAATTTTTTTTCTTCGTGGAAAACACTTTGGAGCCTTTGGCGGGGCGCCGCGCAGCACTTCGCGCAGCGTACCTCACCGAAGGCTAATAAAAAGTCACAATGCGCGCCACCTAACCTAACCTTACCTAACATAACCTAACGTAACCTAATCTAGTTTAGCGACCAACTCCGATCGACATGTGCTATACACCATTCGAATCGTCTCGTCGAGCTGAACAATATTGCTGCTGGGGACATTCGGGGCAGACCAACGGTTACTGAGCTACAGTACTATAAAGTTTTTTTTTCTAAATTGTTCTCGTGGAAAATACACTGAGGCCTTCGGTGGAGCGCCGCGCAGCGTACCTCACCAAAGGCTAATATCAAGTCACAATGCGCGGCACCTAACCTAACCTAACCTAACCTTACCTTACCTAACCTAACCTAACCTTACCTTACCTTACCTAACCTAACCTAACCTAACCTTACCTAACTTAACCTAACATAACCTAATCTAACCTAACCTAACCTAACCTAACCTAACCTAACTTAACCTAACCTAACTTAACCTACCCAAACCTAACCTTACCTAACCTAACCTTACCTAACCTAACCTTACCTAACCTAACCTAACCTAATCTAATCTCCCCTGGCCAAACTTAACCTAACATAACCTAACCTAACCTTACCTAACCTAACTTAACCTAACCTAACCTAATCTAACCTAACCTAACCTAACCTAACTTAAACTAACCTAACCTAACCTAACCTAACCTTACCTTACCTAACTGAACCTAACCTAACCTAACCTAACCTAACTCAACCTAACCTAACGTTGCTTAACCTCACCTGACCTAACATAACCTAACCTAACCTAACCTTACCTAACCTAACCTAACCTATCCCATCTTAACCTAACCTAACCTAAACTAACCTAACCTCACCTAACCTAAACTAATCTTACCTAACCTAACCTAACCAAACCTAGCCTACCCTAACCTAACCTAACCTATCCTCATCTAACCTAACCTAACATAACCTATTCTAACCTAACCTAACCTAACCTAACCTAACCTAACCTAACCTTACCTTACCTTACCTAACATTACCTAACCTAACCTAACATAACCTTACCTAACCTAACCTATTCTAACCTAACCTAACATAACCTAACCTAACCTAACCTACCCAAACCTAACCTAACCTATCCTAAACTAACCTAACCTAACCTAACCTATCCTAACCTAACCTAACCTAACCTAACCTAACCTTACCTAACCTAACCTAACATTACCTTACCTAACCTAACCTATCCTAACCTAACCTAACCTATCCTAACCTAACCTAACCTAACCTAACCAAACCTAGCCTAACGTTGCTTAACCTCACCTGACCTAACATAACTTAACCTAACCTAACCTAACCTACCCAAACCTAACCTAACCTATCCTAACCTAACCTAACCTAACCTAACCTAACCTAACGTAACCTAACCTATCTTAACCTAACCTAACCTAACCTAACCTAACCTAACCTATCCTAACCTAACCTAACCTAACCTAACCTAACCTCACCCAACCCAAACCAACCCAACCCAACCCAGCCCAACCCAACCCGACCCAACCCGACCCAACCCAACCCAACCCGACCCAAACCAAACCAATCCAAACCAACCCAACCTAATCCAACCCTACCCAACCCAACCCAACCCAACACACATGATTTAACATAAAGACATTTTAAAGCGAACGCGCCATAGACTTAGTGTGGGACAATTTAATTTTTACTGTACTGTATCTCCGTAACCGTTGGTCTGCCCCGAATGTCCCCAGCAGCAATATTGTTCAGCTCGACAAGACGAGTCGAATGGTGTATAGCACATGTCGTCGGAGTTGGTCGCTAAACTAGATTAGGTTAAGTTAGGTTATGTTAGGTAAGGTTAGGTTAGGTGGCGCGCAGTGTGACTTGTTATTAGCCTTCGGTGAGGTACGCTGCGCGAAATGCTATGCGGCACCCCGCCAAAGGCCCCAGAGTGTTTTCCACGAAGAAAAATGTTTATAAAAAAACACTTTAGAGTGCTGTATCTCAGTAACCATTGGTCTGCCCCGATTGTCCCTATGGACAATATTGTTCAGCTCGACGAGACGCGTCGAATGGTGTATAGCACATGTTGATCGGAGTTGGTCGCTAAACTAGATTCAAGCCCTAACTTTTCGATGTCTATGTTTTCCTTAGCCTTCCATGTCGACTTTTGGGACTGTAAGCATAATATAAATAAGTTGTTTAGAGAAGCTGAACATTCTACTACTACATAATTACCCTCATATCAAGAAAGGCAAACATAACATCTTCAGTAACTTCCTTGATTCCCTTTTTACCTTTCCACTCCACAAATGACGTACATACTTTCTCATAAACACTTTTGGATTTGGTGGGTAGTAAACTACCCCGTAATTCATTTTCTTTTCTTACTATTTCCTCTGGAACCACATTTGGAACGTTTTCACTTATTTTATTAATAATTGGTTTTTTCAAAATTAGTTGATTTTGTTGTCATAACTATCAACAGCAATCTTTACATTTTCTGTTCTGACTGACACATGCCAAATAATTTATTAAATTTTCGATAACAGTTCGCTGCTTAAACATTATTAGTGTTAGAAAAAATCTTGAAGACAACACGAATTTGATAGTTTAAAAATCTCGGTCTATTAAATTCTCGCTCCATGGGGTCGCTCGAATTTAAACTACGACCTCGATTTTTAAACTGTCTATAAAACTGTAGTTGTCTTAATAACTATTAGAATTCACAGGTTATTTTGTAGCATGCCTACTGGTAACATAAATTCACTGGCATATTTATTAATAACGAAATTATAAAAAACCCTATACCTATATGTAATTTTCTTGAATGAAATGGGTTGTCATTATTATTAACTGAGCACCATCATGATCAACACAACTTTTATGGATGGTTCTTTAACACCTGGAATACACCAGTTGCCTGAATTGTTTTAACTGTATAAAGTTGGTGGTATATAATTATTGGCACTACAGTTTTTTTTTCTATAATACCTGTCAGTGTCAAAGCTTTAGTGTTCCTATTGGTATTTGTTGGGTTCTCTACACAATGTATGTTGTTATCTCTGATTTCTAGTAACAAATTGTATTAACCCTACAGGGGGCGCGTGAAATTTTTGAATATCAGAGGGGGCGGCGGTGTGATAGACATACAATGACTATATACAAGACAGTGTGGCCATACGATTGTTGGCTGCCATTTTCAGGCAAATTTGAGCCTAGAGATATACAGTACGTTTAGAAATAATCGAACGTTTTTGAATGGTCATTATTTTGGCGCTAGTTATTTTAACTATTTGATGTTGCCTACACGTACAGTGTTATGTTTTAACGTTGACATTTATCATTGGCGTTCATTTGTTGTGTTTTAAGGTGTTGCACGAAGTTTACAGCCGGTTTCAGTTATGGTTCTGTTACCCAACATCTCACCGCCTTCAGAGAAGGATTGGAATGTGGCAAACCAGGTCGTACGGGGTTACAAGGTAACCTGGGCTATAAACTCCTGGACGGTATCGTTCCAGCCCTCTACAATAGGGACTGGACCTGATGCTTGTTCACCTGGAGCGCATCTACCGGGCATGTATCGCTTTTCGATATATACCGCTGGGCTGTTGCAAAATTACCTCAGGTGTGGTACTGCAGCGCCGTGAAGCTTTCGAGCATATCTCAAAAAATAATGCCGTTTCCCTTGTATGGGTGAAAAAATATGACGGCAACTACGGCAATGAGGAAGCCGATGAGACTGCAAGACTGGCTTCCGAACAACTTCTCTGGGGGCCAGAACCCCTAATCCCTATATCCCTGACAACATTAAGCTCTATGCTATATCAAAAAACCTTAAACAGCTTCATACGAAGATGCAAAGCTGTCGTCAAGCAAGAGCTGCTATTACAGCGCCCTCACCAAACATAGGCAAATATTGTTTGCAACTGTCTCGAAGGTATAGATTATAAAATTTCACCCGCTTGCGACGCTAGTGAATTATTTGACATTGACAATCTACAATTGTCAGATTTGAAAGGTTTTGTTTTTTCCATAACCAAATGAACAGGCTCTACCAACCTCTTTGGTAACTACCTGGAAATAACTAAATATTTTGCCTGTTGGTGGATATGCGCGTCGACCAATAGCGGCGAAGACATCCCAATGGCCACACTGTCTTGTATATAGTCACTGTAATAGACCTACATTGGCTATATAAGGACAGTGTCACCAACAATACATTTCAGTATGGCCAAACATAAAACGAATCGTCGCTGCTATGCTGTAATGGTTGCTATGTTGCAAAGTACCAGATTACTAAACGCTTTTGCATGTAGAAATGTAGTACATTACCATATTATGAAATACGTTAATAGTATATGTCAGAACAAGGGGCTAATTTAGGGCGTGACCACTTATATTTTACACACGAAGTCAGATAAGCACAGTTTTATTGGTTGAAAACTAAAATAACCAATAGGTAAATAGCCAGCAATGGCGAAACAAACATAACCAATAATAAGGGTTGGAACGGTAATGGTCTGGCGCCCGCAAATCCACCCAACACCTTTGCTTTCTATACCAGAATGCTCTGATCTGGGCAACGCTACTTATTCCCAGATTATTTGGGTCTTACGCGAACTCATTAAACAAAACAGTTCAAACGAAACATAACATAACTACAAAACATAACTCATAGGCGGATACATTAGTTCAAATATCTTCGGCGCCGACATATATTACATAACAAGTTTAGAAAAGTAATGTTTTACTAAACGAATATAGCTTAATTGAGTACTAGCGAGCGAAGCGAGCAAATAACTTATAAAGCTATACCTATGAGTTTAGTAACACTGCTTTTCTTACGAAGTGTGTATACTATTTTTTCACATTTTGTATTAGTATTTATAATCAAACATTTATATAAAAGCATTACATAGTAGGTACCCGTGTAGGATTATCTAGTAACTTGACATAGGTTTGTTTATTTCCTTCCATAACAACAGTCAACAAGCTTAATTTTTGTGAGTCGAATTAAGTCGAAGTTACAAACTAACCGGAAAAATGAATTTTGCTCCTGAAAATAATTTTAAAAATAGCTCTGAATACATTTTAAATGCCGCTCGAGAAGCGTCTGCGAGCTTACTTCCGTCAAAATCCAAGAAAAAATACGAGAAGTTACCTATATGAAATAGTTTGTAATTGGAGCAGGACAAAGAACGCATTAGGAACTGATGAAAATGGAATAGAAGGGATATCCCTTTCCGTGCAAAAGAGTATCGCCTCTGGCGTGGTTTACACGTTGAGTTACCGTGCTCTTTTGCTTTGCCTCCTGATGAAGCTCCTTACGAAAGTGGGCGAAACGTTGAGTTCTTCAACTCACTAATGACACGGTCTAATCCCGGAAGTCGTTTGTTACTTGATGTATTTATTAAAAATGACGGGTTGATCTAAGTAGATAGAGCTTTCTGAAATTTTGTACAGGGCCATAATTTTCCATTATGAACAAATTTTCTTAGTAAAATTGTGTCGTATCATGAATAAAAAGGGTAGTTTACCTAAAAAGAAAATAGTTTTCGCTTCACTGTCAAGGCCAATTTGTTTTTTCAAAAACTGAAAATATTCTTAAAATTCTCTTTACATCAAGCAGGATCTAATCCCACAATCTTAAAATAAAATTCAAAAATTTTTAGGTTATCTCACCTCTTGTAACATCAATCTTGGGACACACTGTATAGTAAAGTGACATTTCTATGCACCAAAGTGCCACCTTATTAAACGATTTTAAATTTAGTAAAATAGCACAGTATTATACAAAATGTGAAAAACCAATTTAAATCTCCCGTTCCCGGTAAGGTTTTTTAAAACACAGTGTCTTCAGAAATGATCGAACGTTCTTTAATGGTCATGGTTATACAACGTATCAATAATATGTTGGTGGCACTGTAACTCTATGTCAAATTCGAGGTTAACACGTTAGGTTTTGCGTCAGTCTGTTAGTCCAGTCACTATTTTGTCGCAAACTCGTTATTCGATTGTTTTTTTATTAATTGCATATTAATCAGCGCCAAAAACACTACTAGTTTGCTAATTTAACCTACTTTGTAAAATTAATAATAACAAAGATAGCAATGGTGCGCACTTAATTTGAATCACCCTGTATAATGTTATACCGCATACTTAATGAAGTATATTTATGCTAATAATGTAATCACATTTTGTTACGGTATCAAACTGATTTTACGACACTCACGGATGAGTGTGTGCCGAATACTCCAGCAAGTCCGGGAAACATCCACACTTACCCTGAAAATCGCTGCAAAACAGGCTAAAAGGCCGCGACTCAAATACGCTCAGAAAAAAGGGCGTGGTCCTAAGACGATACACCACAGGGCAAGCGTGTCGTTAGATGTGACAGCGCTCAAATTATATTACATTTGCGTCGCATATGAGTGAAGTTAGGCCAATACAAGCAAGCAAAATGAACTATGTGCGACGGCGCTCAAATTATATTACATTTGCTCCACATATGAGAGAAATTAGGCCAATACAGGCAAGCAAAATGCGCTATGTGTGACAGCGCTCAAATTATATTAGATTTGCGTCGCATATGAATAAAGTTAGGCCAATACATGCAAGAAAAATAAACTATGTGTGACGGCGCTCAAATTATATTACATTTGCGCCACATATGAGTGAAATTAGTTAACTACTAGGTTAATACACACACAGTACCTTTGTAGCGAGGCGCCAAGCGTCAGGCAAGCTGGTAGCCAACGGACTGCTGGCTGCCACGTCTGTTCGAACGAAATATGGGAGTAGAAGATATCACCAGTGGAGATTCCGCCAACGTGGCAAAGTATAGGTCACGTCTCGCTTGAGACGAAGTAACGATGAGACCGCAAATTGGTACAACCCTGCTGTTAGGATCCCCGGTTTTGGGTAAAAGGCCTAGCTTGGCCTCACAGAATGATGCAAGGGTGACGGTTATCGGCATTTGCAAGCCCCCAACGCACACACACCTCGGCAAAAGCCAGGAAAGGTACCTCTTGCTTCGACGACTCGTAACGAAGTCCCAAAATCAAGCGCCAAAAATAAACCGCTCCCGAACCCAAACGGGCGAGGGGTGGAAACACTGCACGTTATATCGACTTTGCTAACTCGTGGCCGGAACTGAACTGAACTCCAAGCGCTACATTTAGGCGGCAAGACGCCTGACCCTGTCTGCAGCGGCAGCCAATCGGCGCACAGACCGTCTTGCATGCTGAGCACGGGGCCCGCCCGTGCGAGAGAGATCGACTGAAGGTTTTGATTTTTAGGGAAAGGTATCTCGCTCGCTTTTACAGCTTGTGTTTTTAAATAAGCAGAAACTGAACGTTCTTGCATGCGATGAAAAAAATCAGCTGCACTCACGACGATGTAAAGATTCGCGCGAAATGCCAGACACTTAAATGAAGCGAAAAGCTGTCTGCGTGCCAACTTTAAGATTTTAAATTTAAAATAGCGGAAATGTTCTGCGGTGAAATAGGGCTGAACCTGCACCTAAATACAGGAGAGATCGTACATTTTGTTCCGAAACTGTACGAAATGGTTATGTAGCTATAAGAATTACAGAAAAATTAAAATGGCCTGACAATTATTATATTTCAGAATACATAAAATAACATGTTATATCCTGCACAAGGCACATATGAATTTGAAGCTCGTATTGTAAGTGTACGTAGTACTTTGAACAATGTTTAATAGTAACAAGTAACAACTCTTAAGAACCAAGATGTTGGAGATCCAAGGAAGTAGAATAGTTGTCCATTAAGATTTTATATGAAATATAATGGTTCTAATAATTTAATGATATTTATTATGTCATTTATATAATAGTATGATACACGAAATCAAAATTACGCGCCGACTTGACGACTTTGGTCCGCTCCACTGTCGTAATTTTAGTCACATTTTAATTTATAATGTCAAACTGCAGGTATTTTCAAGCTCTACAAGTTTTATAATAGCTACTTTTTCGCTAAATAGGTCGAGAAACGAAATACAAGCGTAGAAGTACGAAAAAAAATCTCGGCTCGTTCACGCATTCCATTCTCGTTCGAAATCTCGACTAATATCGCTCGTACGTGGAAAAGTAATTGAGTATAAATTGTAGAGCACATAAAATTCTAAATAAAAGTTCCACTTCCTTTTCACGTACCGTTAATGAGAACCAAGTTATCGCAAAAAATCAATCGCATCTTTTTTTTTAAGATGGCGGAAATAGCACATAGGAAATGTTGCTCGACAACTTGAAGTTAAGCTTTGCTGCACCCCCTTCCCCAACACCCCAAAAAAGGAATTTCAAATTTCGGTTCACTTTCAAGCAAAAATGACATAGTGACTGGACTGTGTCAAAACTGACGGAAAACTTAACCTGATAACATCGAATTTGACATAGTGCCACCAACATATTATTCATACGCTATATAACCATGGCCATTCAAAAACGTTTGATCAATTTACAAAATTGCAGATGAAAACCTCTACGTCTACAGAATGTCATCATTCGGAAGTGATGTAAAACCGTGGGTCTCATGTCACTATGATGTGTAACATGTAAAAGATTCCTTGCTAGGGTTGGAACTCCTTGGTCTCGGCAAATTCTAAGTAGGACTTTGACCGTATGACAATAGCAGTTGGTGTATAAAGTACCTGGTACTCCATATTCCTAGACCAAACAAACAAAGTGATACATGACAATGCTCATTTGAGGTGCATTTATTATTACCGTTTTGAAAAACTACAGGTGTTATAGTAGGTGCCTAGCAGCTATATTTTATCTCTACAGAACGAACTGGACCAACAAAATGGTTATATCTATATCGTCAAGTATTAAATTCGTAAATAAACCACTATTACTATAATTATTACTTCTACTTTGAAGACTTAGCTGTACTCAAAAACTTGGTTTGCGACGCCCTCTTAATTTTGACAAAAGCAACGCGTGTTTCCACTGAAAAATGCCGATCTAGTGGAAACAGTATAAGCAGTTCAGCTTTGCAGATCTGCTTTGCCGATTAACAAAGCTGATCGGCTAGGCCGACTCGGTGGAAACATGTCTTAAGGTATTATTCTAAAAGTTGCGTTTACATTGGGAAAAAAATAGGTGTACTCGTTTTTTTTTTGACGACAACCATACATAATTTTTATAGCTCACTTAGGCTTTTGCTTGACAGATGACAGAACATAATAAGATGTATGTGATGTACGCCACTGGAATTGTCATAGTACCTCAATTTATCCTATTTAAAAACTGCGTTTGGTAAGGTACCTCTGATAACTCTGTTTCCTGAAAATCGTTCGTTAATAAAAACGGAGTGAACCAATCGAGGAGATGTGTCGCAGTTCCGTAAGTACCGATGCAAGCGTTTCGATGTAGGTAAACTACCTAGTTATTGGACACTTAAGGTTTTTTTTTCATCGAGCCTCTTGTAAAAACTTTATTTTTGAAGCTATGAATGTTAGCAAATACCAATATAACACTGACTATTCAACACTATAACATATAAGCCAATCACATTGCAGACATTTGCTTTTTTCAACCAATAACAGCAGTATATCACTGAATATTGGGCACCATGCAAAATATTCACAAAACAATGTACGTACTCAAAAATAAATAGCCTTGTTGCAAAGTATCGCTTAGCAACGATGTTTTGTCCTTAGTGATATCGCTAGGTTACGTAACACTAAACCCCAACAAACTGTGTGGCTTGTTTTAAAAATTTTAAAATGCTGTGTTTTGGAAGTATTCCGCTGAATTTAATTGAGAATGAATAATTATATTAATTGTTGGATTATTTTTCAATAGAGTTAATCGTTATGTATTAATATTGTTAAATAGTCGTCCCAAATACCACTCGAAGTGGATATATATTTTTTAAATATTTTGCCATTTCCATAGAAATTATTGCAAATTTCACTCAACAAAATCACATTTAAATGTCACTCGCCTTCGGCTCGTGACATTTTTGATGTGATTTTGTATCGTGAAATTTAAACGCCATAATTTACATGGAAACGACAAAATATTTGTCAAAAATATATCCACTGCTTGTGGTATTACCCTTGATTATACAACTCAGTATAAATTTGGCCAATAGTAATTGAGAATTTTACTTAGTTACAAGGTATAGATAAACGGATATACCCTTGACGACGTGGTATAATCACTTCGGTGTTTCGGTGGGTCAAACAAAGCAAAAATAATGGATAATAATAATCTAGAGCCATGATGTAGTAACTGTCTATTGCAAATTCGAGGTTAGCAGGTTAGGTTTTGCGTCAGTTTTGACACAAACTGACGCAAAACCTAACCTGATAACGTCGAATTTGACATAGACTTACAGTGCTACCAACATAAACAGTGCCACTAACACAAACAATGCCAACCTAAGAAATAAAATAATTTATTATTATCGGTCTATTCATTATATAATCGTAACGAATACCACTCGAGCAATCGAAAATAATGATTATTTTTCACTCGTAACTCGACGTAATCCTTAAAATACCACTCGAGCTGCGCTCTCGTGGTTTTTCGCAGATTACGTCTCGTTACTCGGAAAATAATCGATTATTTTCGATGCTCTTGTGATATTATAACTGATTATGTGATCTTCGAGCTTCTGTGCCCACATTCACTTTTGATCAAATATTTTTTTTACAAAAAAAAACAAAGAGTGCGTGACGTAAAAACTGGACAATTTTTTCAGTAATTGGACGGAATCAATTCAGTTATCGGACAACAAAAAGCAATGTTTTATATTTTTTATTTGATTAAGATAAAAGTAGTATATTGTGAACAGTTCATAGTCTATTTATTTATTTATAATATTTAGCATGTTCTTCTATGTATGTGTTGTATAATTCATCTATTTCTTCCTCACCTTCTTCAATTTCCCGATTCTCTTCATGTTTTCGATTCCCATTTTCACTTCTTTCAAAGCTCTCTTCTTTTTCCTCATTCTCATTTGTATCTTCCTCATCGTCAACTTCATCATCGCGTTCCTCTCTATAGCAGATGTGACACAAAAATAGATCATCATCTTCTAAGTTGGGAACATGCTTTCTATGAGTATTTGGAATGCAAAGACGATAAACGTGATTTTTGCAGTTATCACATGTATAAAAGTGACTACTTTTAATCAAACGTTTTTTACACACAAAACAATTTCCATTGTTTATAACCTCCTTTGATTTACGAACTTTTTAATTCCGGATCTACTTTTGTTCGCAGCTTTTTCTTCTCTCAGAGATTTCCTCTCCAATTTCCTATTCTCTTCTTCTGTTTTGAGTGCTCTTTTGGCTTCGAAACTTTCTTGGTAACACCTCGAAGTAATCGCAAACGAAACTCGCTCTACATCGCGTTTATTCTTCCTTTGGTGTTTGTCTGGTACTTTGAGGTAAGCACTTAAACATGCTTTACTTGTCGATGGTGATATTAAGGTTACAGATAAAATATTACTAATATTTTCACCTATTGAAGGTGCATGTGCCTGTTGGGGCACATCCAAGCTATGACCACTACCATCTGTGGAAAGTAAACTTGTATCATCATTCAAAGTTGCAAATTCTGTAACATGTTTTCGGTGGATAACAATGTTTTCAATAACATGCACTTTCTCTGAATTTGTACCATTCTTTTCTTTCAATTCACTATTCGATGGCACTTCCAATTCTATATCTGGCCTCTCCAATTCAATACCGGACTCTTTCAATTCGAAATCAGGCTCTACCGATTCAATCATTTCTATACCAACTGCTTGTACGTTATTCTCCGCTTTCTCTTCTTTATCAGGTTTTCCGAAATCATTCCACATTTGATGAATTGTTAAAAATTCATTGTTGAATCCTTCTTTGGTTAATATTGCATCGAATGATTTGAATTTAGATAGCATTTCATTTCCTATGAAGCTAATGAAAGTTTTGTTATCCATAACAGATTCAGCATGTGTTACCTGAAAATGGGAGAAAAATGAAATAAAAACCAGTTAGGGATAGAAACGCGAAATACTCACGTCTGCAGGTTTATTGAGCTTTCCCAAACACTTTGAATAATCTATCGCATCGGGATTGAAGGGAAATAACCCACATGCTCTGAATCCATTTTCCAGAGTCTCTGGCTTAACGACTTCTGCCACAACTTTTTCTAAAAGTGGTGCAAATGTCATTTTGTTCAGAACTTGGCCTGGATTTTTCTCATAAAATTCTCTGACAGCTTTCTTCCAGCCTATTTTTATGGGTCTGAACACTGCTACATCACATGGCTGAAGAATTCTAGTTGCATTTGGATACAAAGCAATCACTTCAATATTCAATTCATTGCAGAGTAGGCTTAGTTCGTAAGTCAAGTGGGACTTATGTCCATCCAGAAATAATATTACAGGGAACTGGACATTGTTCCCAATCAAATGAGGATACAATATATTTTTTATGTAATCATAAAAAGTTCCTGAAGTCATCCAACCATTATCTGATCTGCCTATTCCCCAATTGGTATTCACTGTTAGAGCTATTTTTTCAGGAATTCTTTTGTATGGGAAAATAATCATTGGAGGACATGTCATTCCAGTGGCCGAATAAGAAAACATCACGGTGATACTTTCTTTTTGGGATCCTTTATCTACAGCGTATACATTTTTCATGCCTTTTGCAGCAAATTTGAAATCCTGTCTCATCTCCATTGAAGATTCGAGAGGGATCGTCTAAATCTATATTTTTAGATTCCAAATAGCCTTTGATATCACTGAACCACTTTCTAATATCTCCTTCTGAAACACAAGCACTTGCAGAACTTACTGCTTCGCTAGTCCGCTGCACAATCGTGGGATGTCTCCTAAGGAAGGCCTAGGCAAAATCGTAAAATTAAAGCACTCCACAAAATATATAGGAATGAGGTAATTTTACCTTGAACCAACATTCACCGGGTCTATGGTTTTTGAAAAATAATATTCAATTCTAAAACATACCAATCTGAAGATTGTTAAGCAGCTTACGTCACCAGCTTAGATTACTCTCTCAAAGTCAATATAGGTGATGGACCGCAAGTATCTTTATGTCCAGGATTTTTCAGTTTAAATTCCAAAGTAGATTTTGGCACACCATACTTTTTTGCGGCTGCTCTTAATGATATGTTATTGCTCTTAACATCATTTATTGCAGATCCCATAGAGTTCGCATCATATAGGTTCTTTTTTGGCATTATTAATTATGACTAAATACAACACCTGCAATTGAGGTTCTAGTTATTGGACAGATGAATATTCATTTATTGGACACGTGTCCAATAACTAGTTGGAACGAAAATTTTCAAATGAAACTTATATCAAGAGAAACAGTGAAGAAAGGCGGCACGGCACGACTGTTGTATATAGCTAAAGAATCTCACTTAAATCAGTTATTGGACAGGTGTCCAATAACTAAAATACGTGATTTTTTCATTCCAATTATTGGACACCCAACAAAACACAACCTAACTTCACTTACAGCGCGGGAATACATGTCAAACTTACCCTTTCATATAACAAAATACACACGAAATCTAGAATCTCTCAAAGCTCTGTTTTTCAAATTAACTGAAACGTTAATAGTACAGTAAAACTGCCTGGAAAAACCCCGTTACCTTAAAAAAATTGACCGCGGCTACTCCTCTTACCCAGTGGTTTGGGGTCATTAAAGAAGTGTAAAACCAAAAAGGCGTCACCCCACTCCCGGCCAAACAGCCACCATCTTGAAAACAATAAAATTTGTTTTCTCTCGCGATCCATTGGTCGCACAGAAGAAGTTATTGAACAAGAAAGGTTGAAAATAAAATTCTACACATTTTCTGTTATTGCCGCGATACCGAGAAGTTGGTATTGCGAACGGTAGAGGGCGACAAAGTTACCAAAAATCAGTTTCCGCCATTCTAGCTCTGTAGGGGTGGTTTTTTCCGAAAATTGCACATGTGAAAGTTGTAGTGCTTGAAAAAATGTGTACGAATCTCTTTTAATAATGTGATTGATTTAATCAGTGTCCGATTGACAGCCCTTCAAAGTCCGCGCGGCGTGAGAAAGGCATATTCCGGCGCAGCAAAGTAACCATTTTTCTTTTGCGAGAAAAAATCGTCATGTCACTCAAGTAGTTCTAACGTGAATAAGTTTTCAGAACCTACAGAAATTCTACACATTTTGGTCATTGCCACGATACCGAGAAATTGGTATAGGTAAGAAAATTAAAATTATGGGAAAGGAATATACGAGCCCAGAATCATATCATTTGGCCCAGGTCAGTAAAGCTCTTAAATTTGCTGGTGTAATAATTGGAGTTCCAGATTTGCCTTTTCTGTTATGGATTCGGTTGTTTTATAGTTTCGCAATATTTCATATACTATAATACGATAATTGCAATTGTTTGTAAATTTTGCCACAGGAATGACCAAAACACAACAAATTGACAATAGCTTCACCACGTACCATTTTTGCAATAGGAATACAGACACCCGACTGTCTATATGTTATGAAACCACAAACAGCTTGTTTCATTTCAACCAAAACATGATAAGGTTAACGAAATTATATTTTGATCATATGGGTCAAATGAAATGAATAGGTAATTTATTTTAAAGTTAGTGTTTCCCGACTATTTTTTGTAAATTGTTATTGCTAAAGCTGTTATAATATTGCTAACAACTCCTACAATTATGATGTAAGAATATTGACCAAAAAGATTTTCTTTTGTGGGTACAAAATAAAGATACCTGAAAAATCTTAACTGGACCAAATGATGTGATTCTAGGCTCTTATATTGAAAGTAATTTATTTTTACATAAACCCTAAGATGCTCAGACACGTTTTCTTTTTTTTTGGAGCTTAGAATTATGTTATTATTTTTTGTGAATATTTTCTTGATTTTTACACATAAGGTGTAATATTTGTATCAAATAACTTTTCGCATAATGCATATGTGTTAAGATCATAATTCAAAACTTTTGAAAATACATACATACAAGTTTTGAAACAGAAATTGTTTAATTAAAAAAAATTATTGAAAATTGAATTGTGAATATGAAGCTTTGAAAATTAAACTTTCAATATTATACAACTTTGAAAATGAAACATTGAAAATTGTACTTTGAAAGTAAAATTAAAAATTACATTTCCAAATTAAATCTGAAGATGAAATAGGTATTGAAAATAAAACGTTTGAAATAATTTACCTTTCATAATCTTTCAATTTCCTACGTACAGCATGTTTGGCGCGTCTTTCGTCGGCATATTGACAACAGTCATCGGATCTTTTAGATACTTTTCGTTCTCAGAATCTTCTCTTATCACACTGGCCTTGATAAGAGAAATTCTACCTCGCGCATTCACGACTTTTTGGTCCTCGCCAACTTCTTATTTACAAACAAAACAGTAATCGGGCATTTTGTATGAACAGAACGTTTAGAACATTTGAAATTATTGATTACTTTTGACGTTTCTCATTTAAAAATCATTATGGCAACTACATCCACTGCCCACCAAATGGAACTTACTTTTAGTTCCTAGGAAGTATAAGTACTTTTTTGCATAGTCATCACGAAAGTCTTGTTCTTTAAACCAAAAATCGTGAAGAAAGTATATTTTGTTAAACAAAAATTGTTGTTTTACACTTTTTTAACTATTTTATTGAGATTGTAAATTGTCAATTTGAAAGTGGTAAATTCCGAAATCTTTTTCGACTAAATTTCGAGTTACAAGACATCACTATGCAAAAAAACTACGTGTACAACACGTTTTAGAAGTATGATATTTCAAAATTAATTGTACAAATAACTATTTAATACTAATAACTAAATAACTTTTACATAGCAACATACACTTTTTCTGTCAGTAAGAGTAATGTCAACTTCAATGACAGATTTTGGTATTAAAAGTAATGGCGGTTGCGGAAAAACAATTTTTGGTAACTTTGTCGCCCTCTACCGTTCGCAATACTCACTTCTCGGTATCGCGGTAATAACAAAAAATGTGTAGAATTTTATTTGCAACCTTTTTTGTTTAATAACTTTTTCTGGGCGATCAATGGATCGCGAGAAAAAACAAATTTTATTGTTTTCAAGATGGCGGCTGTTTGGTAGGGGGTGGGGTGACGCCTTTTTGGTTTTACACTTGTCTAATGACCCTAAACCACTGGGCAAGATGAATAGCCGCGGCCAATTTTTTTAAGGTAAAACGACAATTTTACTGTACTATAACTCAACACAACTTTCTTAAGAAAAGTTGAAGGATTACCGGCGCCACTTACACATTTATCAAACACAGAGTGCCGCGAAATTATAGAAATGGCAGATGCATCGCGGTCAAGAGCAGAAGCTTAAAAGATATGTGCTGCCACATCTGTGCTGTCGGAGGAACTAAATGGTAAGTAGAAATCTTATTTTTGGATATGGAAGTCAAACTGTCCAATAACTACTACATGTCGAATAACTGGGTAGCTTACCCTACCTAGATTTGCTCAATGTTATCATAAAGTAATGGATATACTCCAGCTGATTATATATTTTTAATAAATTAAGCTAATAACAAGAAGTAAACCAGATTTAATTGCTTAAACAACGGAATTTTGTACCTCTGGCCAAAACTGGTTACCGCAAATATTGAATATGAACTCCATTTTGTTGATGTAAGATTACCAACCTTTCATCCAAATTTTACATTATTATGTAACATTTCTGGTTGAATTGCACCCTTTTGCCCCCTCACTTCGTGTTTTACTTCTTGCTTGCAGCGTCGTTGGCATTGGCGTAACTAGCGGGGGGGCCAGGGGGGCCAGGCCCTCCCCAGAATACCATCTGGCCCACCCCAGAAAAATAGAAGTTAAATAAATTTAAAAATCTGCTTTTTCTATTAACCCATCTAAACTAAGGGGTTGGTTATTGACCCTCACACATTCTTACATTTTCTGGTTTTATTACCTTTTTTTGGCTTAAAAACTTTATAGTATAAATACCATATGTTGGACGGATAACTCTAATGAATAATAATATACAAGAGAAAACGTTATTAGTTAGCTAATAATTACTATGAAGACACTGCTTTCGTCTGAATAATTTTTTTTAGTTAAATTTACACCACTTTTGTTAGTTTCTCTCAAGTTTTCTACAAATAAAGGATCAATTTATGTACACAGAAAAATACAATTGCAATTATTTCATATGCGGGTAAGTAAAGCAGTTGAAAACTTGAGTATATCGGTAACTACTCTCTGGGCACATACAGCTAGCTGCCTATTATAGGCTCGTCCAGTTCAGACTTAAGGTGACTTGCTATTTAGATGTTTGCCTTGCCTAAAGAGTTGAGTTTATAGCTTTAAAGTGTACGATCCAGAATTTTATGTTTAATAGTGTTTTATGTGCCGCAAAGAACATTTTGTGGTGCTTGAATTTCCACAGTTGCTAGCCCAAGATAGAATAAAAACATATCACAATAACAATTAAGAGGGTATTCATGTTTTCAAGAAAGTATTTGTTTCTAGGATACGGAGAAAAAAATAAAAATTGTGGCTCAAAAACGTGCAAATGGAAACCAAGTGATGTTTCTCCTGAAATAATATTTTTTACCGTCAACCTCATTGAGTTGCAAGAGGTAATCTATACATTTTTATGTTGTTTATGAACCGAGAAATAATTTATTGATATGCTCCTTAGACATGTAGTATTACGAGAGTAGGTAGCACCCATAATTTCCGCAAATCAATAGATCAAGTGCACCATGGAAATGTAACTTGCCATAAACAAATGTTTGTTGTTTTCTAATTTAACAGTTCAAATTTAGTTACTATACGGTTAGTTTTGAAATAAGTGGTGCATCAAAAATGAACATAACAGGAGAAAATTTTAGAGCCATGATTTACTATGACTTTAAAAGTTCCTTATCTCTGAAAGAAAGATGACTTCGAGCTGCTTTTGGTGGCCAAGCGTATATTTATGGTTTAATAAATTTAAATTTGAACGAATTTCAGCAGTTACTGATACGAACGTTGACGCTGTGCGAAAAATGCTTCAGTAGGACAATCGAGTCACTTATAGAATTATTAAAGCATCTTGGACATTGGCATGACTGCAATACACAAGATTTTACATACTCATTTGGGTGTAAGAAAAGTCTGTCTTGGGTGGATACCACACAGTTTAACAGACACACAGAAACACAACAACAGCATGTGGAACGGTATAAGAAATATGATGAAGGTAAATCTAAAGCAGTGTACATCATAATTGGTGACGAAAGCTGGATATATGCATTTGAACCCGAATCTAAGCTGTAGTCAGAATGTTTCCAACAAATTCTAATCCAGTTAAAGTGAAGCGATCTTGATAACATGTGCTTGTTTTTTTTTCAAAATCAGGACCTATCACAACCGTCGTGCTTAAAAATAAACGTAGCGTTACCGCAGAATGGTACCCAACTATATGCCTACCAGACGTTATTCAAAAAGCTCGGCTTATGGCGCCCAAGGGGTGAGATCGTTCTGCACCATGACAATGCTTGTAACTAGTCATACCGGACATCAAATAAAATAATTTTCAGATACTTTCCAGTTAAAATTACTAAGTTATCCCCCATTCAGTTCCGACCTAGCACCTTCCGATTACTTTCTAGTTCCTCCATTAAACGATAAAATGCGTGGTGTGCGATTTGGAACTCCCGACGATGCTGTGGAAAGCTTGAAAAACCTTGTTTCTAAAGTGACTCAAAAATTGTGGAATTTATATTTTGAAAATTGGTTTTACCGAATGCGTAAATGTTGAGTTTAAGGGGGAATATTTTGAGAAAATAATAAAAACAAATTTTGGTTACTAAACTTTGTTTTATTAGGCTGCAGAAATTTACGGGACTGCCCTCGTATAACGGCATCAAAGAAAAAGCAAATAAATTTATGCGAAAAAGTTATGTATGTACGTAAATTCATGTCTCCATAGGCATACACAGGTATTGACGATGGTTTGTTGGGGGGCCTGGCCCTTCCCAGCCAAAAATCCTAGTTACGCCAATGGTCGTTGGCAATGTTCAAAACAATTTTTTAAAAATAACTACACAGCCATTAATCCGCTGGGTTTAGATCAGGTGATCTTAGTGGCCATAAAATCACATAATGTCGGCTTAAAATTTACATCTGTGTCAATAGTTGTCATGACAACACTTTTTTCCACAGATACAATACAATCCCATTATTTTAGCAATTATATTTCATTTACTTTTTGTTGTTGGCTTGATTTGTTAATATGTAGTATATTATTATACGAGTTTTATAAGAGGGCCCATTGCAGCACGCGTGGGTTTGGGGCACGACGAGCGCAGGGAGGAGTGCTCCAATGGAACAAGTGCTACAATGCCTCTTATTAAAGGAGTATAATATACTAAAATTTCCTACGACTACTTCTAAAATCAAGCTTTCCGCCTTGTTGACGTACGTCAAAAATTGATTGTTTTGAATCAGTTCATCGCGGCAGCCGTCATACGTAAGTATATAATCGTGAATCGTAATACATAGCAACATACATAAATTTTATATAAGCTTTCATGATTATATACCTAAGTCGGCTAGTGGTCAGCTATTTGAAAACGTCAAAGTTGACAGCTGTCACTGTGAATTTGATTTAAACCTTTTTTCGCGATTTCAAGTTACTTGTGCTTTATTTTGTGTATTGTCGGTGTTTAAGTGTCAAGAAAAATAAGAAATGGGCGATAAAATATCCAATTCTGATGTAAAAATTTGCACATCGCTGGAAATTTTAGAAATGGCAAAAAACCCCAGTTTAAACCTATTTTCGAAAATTTTACAGTCGTAGGAAAAATTTTGTATGCAACACGAGCGAAAAATGCATTAGGCGTTCGTTCGAGTTTTTTCGGACCTCGCTTCGCTCGGCCCGAAACTTTCGAACTCACGCCTAATGCATCATTTTTCGCTCTAGGTACATAAATAACTATTTTATATACTTTGATTGCTGATTTTATAGAAATTTTAAATTTCGGATACTAAAAATATTTTATTACAATCTAGGGATTTTTGGGCGTAACGATGGCTGTATTGTCAAGTGACATTTCACAGTCGCCATCTATTGGAAAAAGTATTAATTTCGTTGCTCTGACCCACGGCCTCCTGGATTAGTACGTGACTGACGTCTCTACGCGGCCCGCCACATTTGCATAATTTTTGTGATTCTGAGGCCAACGTACTTTGGCGCTATCTGTTGGGTTTTTGATAAATTATCTGTAACGTAGGCGGGACTTTTTAGATTAAAATTAGTCCAGGAAGCCGTGGACGTATGCAACCAAAGGCACAAGCGCAACGTACTGTAGCGCCTCTACAAATCAGAAAAAACGCCTTGAACTAAAAATACGGCGGGCCGCGTAGAGACGTGAGTCTCGCACTAATCCAGGAGGCCGTGCTCTGACCCACGGCTTCCTGGATTAATACGAGACTAAACGTCGTTCGGTCTCGTATTAATCCAGGAAGCCGTGCTCTGACCATAGCCACAGTATATTTACACATTCAGTAGGGACACGAGCATATCTCCACTTTCCGCAGATTTTTAGTACGCATGCGTTGAAACTGGCGGTCCTTCGACAGATACTCGCAGGATGGCGCTCTGAGTTTTCTCTGATTTTAAATAATTTTGACGGTTGCCGTGCATTTAGGTATTGTTCTATGCGTGTATGTAAATTGTTTATTTCCATTTAAGACGTGTAAAAATAGTTATTTGTATTATAAATAAAGAATTAAGAATAATACATAAACATTTTTCGAACACTCAATGGAAATGAATTAATTTTATAGATTATTTTAAAAAAAACATGACAAGCTCGAGAATTAAATTGCCGTTTCCATCACTGTACGAACTAAACAAAAATAAGTAAACAAAAATTTTCTCAAGTGTGGTTGCATGAGTTTGTACATTTTTAATACTGCATTTACAGATACGTAACCATTAAAACAAGAAGATAGAACAATTTCTTCTGAAACTCAGAAACATCTCTTACTAAGTAATTTTGAGAAGATGAATATACAAAGAGTAGTAGAATTGAAGAGCTTCTGGCAAACACAACATGTCGCAATCATGTTTTATTAGCTAATAAAGTTTAAGCAATTAAGTCCATGCCGTTTCACTCAAAAAGGTGATATGTCCAGTTTTTCTGTAATTTTATAAAGATAGTTTTTACAACACAGTGTGCCAAGGAGTGTCAGAATCTAAACTAAATTTGTAATTTTTGTTTCATGTTGTGATTTTTCAGTTTTTCTTTTCGATTTTTTCAAAAATGGCTCTAACGATTTTTTTCAGACTTTAAATTTTTATTACATTTTTAATGTGTATTGATGTGAGATAGGTGATTTTCTAGTTGAAAAAGGATGGGTTTCTTTTGTTTTTTTTCTATTTTTTTAATAACCCCTATTTTAAATAGAACACCCGGTATATTATTACATTTTTGAATTTAGCTTAAAATTTTAGAGAAAATCGTACGACACTCATTAATGACCAATAGAAAAATTAGTTCACTAGCCGTAACCAAGACAATAAAAAAATTTCTTGGAAATTTTTTGTAGGTAAACCAACCTAACTGTGAGGGTTTGTGGCGTTACGATTTTCTTACCGAATCTGCATTCGAGCATTAATTCATATCCGGAAATTATTTTCGTGCATTCCAACAACGTCCTAATTTGCCCTCGCGTCCCGCTTGGGCAAATTAATACGACGTTGTTGGACCGCACTCAAAAAAATTTCCGGAAAGAATTAATGCTCTTATGAGATTATATGTGAAAATTTGCTTCTTGAACTAACGCTCTATGTTGTACCGTTTTTGAAAATTTTTGACAAATGCTTAAAAATTAGAAATCAATTTTTTGGCTAATTATAAGATCATTGTAAAATGAAGTTGTGTGAGTGTATCACACCAGATTTTTTTTTGTTCGTACTTTCATATCTCGTAAAATATACTAGTGTTGAGATGTTTAGAAGTTCAGTATTCGAATAAAACGCGGCAGGGAACATCTATGGCATTTTTCACCAAGGATCGCCAGCACCGCCATTCTGTTAAGAAACTTGGTAAGAAGACTTCAAAGGTGCCGACACCGTGGTGTCCCTACTGAATGTGTAAATATACTGTGCCATAGCCAACTAATATTTAGGATAGCTTACGCTATTGCTATGTAAATTTTAGTTAGCCACGCTCTGACATTTGAATTAGTTTAAATTTGATGCAAGCTTGGTTATTGCGTTGTTCAAATAGTGCCTTACCGTGAACAATAATTGTGTTTAATTAATTCGTTAAAAAGTACCTTCAGTTTAAGTTATATTTTGATTAGAATAAATTTAATAAATACAGTTCAGAGATTGTGGTTATGTGTCCGACATCTGACGTTTGTCGTGTTATGAACATGTGAAAGCAAATGTCACCAATCTTATAAAACAAATAGTTACCAAACACAGTGTTATAATGGACTTCATTGTAGCACAGTTTTCGGTGTTATATTAACCATATTGTGACATCAAAGTAGATAAAATTATATAAGATTTAAAGTATACACCTAACTTTATAATAACCCCATATTTCAACCGAGTAAACAGAGGATCACAGCATGACAAGTAACAACAATGACAAATAAACTGTGGCATTATTTAATCTTTGAATGTGAATGGTACTCGACACCGAATGTAAAAGAGGCTAAAGATTATGAATTAATTAATTAAATTTATTTTAATTTGACTCTTGCGTATTTCATGACAGGTGACAGTTGACATGATATTGATTAGATGCCCATATTAACAGTAAAGCAATCTCCTTCAAATATAGAAACGGAGTAACACAATCAGTTACCTTTGTTTGATACACTAATTACAACTCAGTATACTTACTGCAAAAACGCTGATACTAATAGATACTTAATTTCAACCATCACAAAAAGCAACGACAGGAGTTACAAAAACGCTTAGGTACAAAATGTATTGTAAATGTTTTAAAAGATAATTAACAAACCTTTTGTGAATACTTCGTAACTGATGATAATAAGAATGCTGAATACATAATCACTTGCAAAAGGATATTTGTTGTTCCTAAGTTTTAATAAAAAGTTTTTGAATCGTAATATCTTTATGTATGTTTCCTTTAATTAAACACAGGAATTATAATTCGCTGTGGAGAGTTGCGGGAGCCCAAGCTCAGGTATTACACAACTGGCATTTATTAGTCATCACTGCAGGTGGGTGGTTCAGACCTAATTAGATTATTTGCAAGCAGTTAGTGGTCTGTGCGTTTGAACATTTGCAGTTACAGGCCATGATAAATTTATATTATATTTAGACTAAAATTCGTTCGAATGTCCATTACCAAGAACTATGAGATGGCACCAAGTGCAGCTATGGAAATACCATTTTACAAAATTGTCACATTCCATTTACTTTCCATTTACAACAAATTGGTCGATTACATAAGAGAAAGTGTGTTAATAACTTTGATTTAGGAAATAGCCATAGAGGAATTGTATTTTCCTTGGCTCCCGTTTATACATTTTTTCTTATTTTAGACTAAAGCGTGAAACAGAATAGACGCTCTCTACCGCTCTTGACTGTCTCCAAATGTCAAACCCAAAGGTTTTTCATATGGTGAAGTGGTAGCACTGCACAGAACGAACGCGCGTCAGCGCTCTACACTGCTGAAGTTGATCAACTTTTTACTTATGATGCTGCCAACGCCGTGAACTGTCAACCCTACCCAAACATAACCAAAAATACCAGATTATCCAAAATGAGCATAAGCTGTGGTATGTTTAATTACGAAAAATTTATCGCCTTAGTACAAAAGTATCCGGTATTATAAGTACAATAAAGCAACCGCCGGATACAAAAACGTTATGTTGAAAACAAGAATTATGGTTATGTTTACAACGCTAAGCAGCGCTCATTCTGTTCGTGTTGAAAAGTGTAGGGGTGTTTTCGCGCATAGGAACGGTTGGGAACGTTGTATTCTGTTTAGCGCTTAATTTTTAAGATTTGCTGATAACTTTTAAAATTTTAGTTCAATCTATAAAGTAACGTTTAACCATCAATCGTATCAAATTCCAAGATATTTTGGTACAGTTTTAGACCATCTTCCAATAAGGTTTATAATATTGTACCTCATCCACTGCTTAGCTTTCATTGTTTTCTATTATTTTACAGATTTTCTTTTAATTCTTTTTCTGATTTCCTTATATATTCTTTCTCATCAACTTTTCCTTCTGCCTTTTTTCTTAACAACTGATTTTACAATTTATATTTGTTGGAGATTATTATCCCGACGCGCGACGGCGAAAACTTTGTTTCCCTAGGCCGATCCTGGGGCTTCAGCTGAGGACGGCCTCGGGCCGGCCTCAGCTAGGCCAACCGAAATTAACCAGGGCCTTTAGCCAATTTCCGAACCAGAAAACATTCCAGTAAGATACCAGTAATTTACTAGAACTTGCTACAAAATTAAAATCCTGTTCTCTGAACGACGTACCTGACCCGCTTTACTCAGTTCATAATTGTTGTAATTCAATCAAAGTTTACCGAGAATTTAAGACTCGTTAAAAATAGCCAGTTCACCTGCCCGAAGCCGTAATTTTTTGATGATTTCAAACAACGCGAGTCTGAGATCGGGTCGCGCTAGGGATACCAGTAATTTACTAGAACTTGCTAGAAAATTAAAATCCTGTTCTCTGAACGACGTACCCGACCCGCTTTACTCAGTTCATAATTGTTGTAATTAAATCAAAGTTTACCAACAATTCAAGACTCGTTAAAAATAGCCAGTTCACCTGCCCGAAGCCGTGATACTTTGGTGATTTCAAACAACGCGAGCCTGAGATCGGGTCGCGCTACACTGAAATTATCCGAGGTTTTACAGCGATTTGTTCCAAATGACGTAAGCCTGAGATCGGGGTACGTGATTCCAGATGATCCGAGGCGAAACAACTCCGTTAAAACGTTTAAAAGTCTTGCAGAGTTTCTCATTAATAGCTAACATATCTTCGCGAAGCGATAGCACTTTGTTAATTTCGAGCTAGGGTACACTTGAGATCAAGTTGCACTATATTGAAATTGGCTAAAGTTCTATATCTAATTCGCGCAAATCGAACAAGCCTGAGATCGGGTTGTACGATTTGAAATAAGTTAACATCACTTGAGGCAGTTCTATGTCCCTTAAACTTTTCTAGCTTAATAGGAGGAAATCACACCTGTCTGAGATCGGGTAGTGCAATCTCCTCATTCCCGAAACTTTGTTAATTTTATTATTTAAAAGTAAAGCCGGCCGAAAGTCGTATTGAATGATTGTAATTCATTCGAAGTCCAGTAACTTATCAGTCGCCCCGCGTAAATTTGGAAGTGGTGTCGGCATCGTAGCTAAATTTAATACTCCATAGGCATTTCCTCCAGGTTATAACTCACATACCTTCAAGCCACGTGGATATTTGACCTCGGCACGCGTGCGAACTATCTGGTATGAGAACCGATAGCTTTCGCCCCCTTGTGGTTATCAGCAAATGACCTGCTGCGGTCACACACAAGGGTAATCAGAGTAAGGACATCCAGGTGTTATTCGGAAACTAAAGCGGCACTTATTAAACAAAATTTATTACACAACAACCGAGATAACTTAGCACTTTCATTAATTAGAAGAATTGACATTTGTTTGTGTTCACAGTACTGCTAACCACCACAATCCATCTTAGGGAGTTCCGCCAGCGGTTGCCAAACGGTTGGGAACTACGACCGCCTTGCCAGTTGGGTGGCCTAACCGAATCATGAATCCAGTTATAATTTTATTTTGTATTTACAATTACAAATAATAATATGTATTTTTACAAGTAAAATCTTATTATGCATATAGTAGTGAATAAATGTATTTCCTGTTGAGTTGTTCTTTAAATTAGTCAAAGTATAAGTAAACGGACCCTGGCTTTACACAGAAGCTACCATTCATAAGGGCATATATAATTAGTGCTACAGGGTAATTTACAAAATTAAATATAATCCAGAAATCTTTGTAAAGCCCCAGCTAGCATTACATGACATACTGTGTCCTACAATGTTCATTAAACTGAAGGGCCATTAGTTGAAAAGCTACATATAATGAAGGTCTAAAAACAATCCGAAATAATATAAAATCCTCTCTTATTCAACTAGTTATGAGATACCTAACTAGAAAAATTATATCTGGCTAGCTATGAAAGAAATGATGTACCTACTTCAGCGTTTAGTCAAACAGTTACAAGTTTCTCATTGTTAATCAAGGTCCGTAAATCACGTTTGCTTTGTATATGAACAAAGTAAACGTGGTTTACGGACCTTGATCATTAATGTGCCAAAGTTGATAGACTTTCATTCATTATTGTTTATTTTCTGGAGTGTTTTGTATCTGAAAATAAGTTTCACACAAAAGAATGTTAAACTTGTGCCGTTTAAACAGTTTGCAGTTATGACTTGTTCCAAGAACCATGCACTTTGTTTTAGTAGAATTTAGCTTCAGCTTTTTTAAATCTAAGCCAGTTTTTCATGCTGTTTAGTTCACCATTTATTGATTCAACTACCTCTTTAAAGTTGATTCCTGATACAGATAAAATTATATCGTGGGATACAAATTTGTGAAACTATCGTAGAAGTATTTTTTAATGTCATTTATATAAAGTATAAAGAGTAGAGAACCCGACACCATTTTATGGTAACCAGGGCTTCTTGATTATATATATAAAGAGTAGAGAGCCCAGTGCACTCCCTTGCGGAACTCTGTAATTTATTTCTACTTTTTCTGAGTTTATTTTCTACTTTTGTTGTTTGAAATCTGGTGTCTAGATTATTTTTAGCCAATTAAGGACTGTGCCCTCTACTTCATAGACCTCACATATATCTATTAAGTTTTCATGATCAATGGTTTTGGTTGCCCGTTTTAAATGTACAAAAAAAACACACAAACTGACACGCACTTTCTCAAGAATGTTTACTTCTAAATCCTGATTAGCTCTTATAAAATTTGTATTTTCTTCCAAATAAGTACTTGCTTAGTTGTTCATGTACCAAAATTTCCAACCTTTTCAACAACTGAAAATAGGTTTATCAGCCTGAGTTCTGCCTTCTTTTAGATTGTTAACTTTTGATACTGGTATTATCGCAGCACCATTTGGTGCTACTCCTGTCTCAAAAGAAGAATTTATTATATTAAGTAAGGGATATCCCACAACACGGAATAAGCCTTTTAGAAGTTTTACAGAAAGATGTTCGTCAGCAGATGATTTATTCTTGAGATTCGCTGTTGCTTTCTCCAATTTATTGAATCATATTTTTTGAAATGTATTAAAACTACTACTCACCTTAAATTTTACTTCATTAAATTCTCTATCAGGAGGAGGTACACTCATCATAATATCTTAAATACCGTTTACAAAAAATTTATTTAGTAAATTTTCAATACGATTGTCATCTGGTCCAATATCTATATAGTCAAGACAAGAGTAATCAACAGATTTTTGCCTTTATTGATAATTTTTTTAAAAGTCTGCCACGATTCCTTACTGTCATGGTGATTTCCACTAATTTTTTCTGGTCTTCCTCTTCTTCTCTTGTTTGGACTCCATCCAGTTATTACTCTTGGTGCTCTCTCCTTCCCTCTCCATTCTGAACACATGTTCTAACCACCTTATTCTTTGCGCCTTCTAGTTTGATCATTTTCATCTGTAGTTGGAGCCATTATTTGTCTAAGTATTTTCCTCTCGTTTACTCTAAGTTGTTCCATGTCTTTGCTCCGTATGTCATCACTGGTCGTACTAGACTGTTATAAATTCGCAGCTTTGTCTTCATGCTTAAGATGTTGTTTAATAAGACTTGTTTATTGGAGTAGTAGCATATGTGTGCTGCTTGTATTCTGTTTGTTATTTCTGTGTTTGTGTTGTTATTGATATCTATCAGTGATCCTAGATATGTAAATTTCTCCACTTCTTCAAATTCATATCTGCTATAGAGCGTCTCAGGGTGACAAGACAGCGTGGAGAGGATAGGGAATGCTTTCCTTATGGGAATTTCGCTCCGACGTTGCCAGTTCTATGCCAGTTGTACTGTACGTAATTGTTTTGTTCATAAACTTGTTTGAATGCCACTGACCAAACGTACCAGGTAATGAGGGATTATAGTTAAGCTGTCTCTATTACAATATCCAGATTTGTTTGTCTGTGATCGGTGCGTTTTTCTACAGAACACTTTCGTGGAGACATATGGCATCGCTGTTTGTTGCTGATTGCCATAAGGCCCTGTACTGTTTAGTCACCCTGAGACGCAGTATAGTTGTATTTTTGTTCGCTGTAAATCTTTGTCCTTCTCATGTATTTCGTTTTTTCACTGGTTACTACTAATCCCATCTTTTCCGCTGCTATCTCCATTTCTTGAAATGTTTGTATTAAGTCCTTTTTGCTCCTGCTAATAATCACCACATCGTCTGCATATGCACACATCTGGGTAAAATGAATGTTTATTAATCCCTGTGCCTTGGTTTTTCGTATTATTGCTTCTAGCGTTAGGTTAAATAGGACTGGTGATAGCGTATCCCCCTGGCGTACTCCTGTATTAATATCTACTCTGTTAGTTAGGCCTACGTTGGTTTTTATATATGCATGAGAGTCTTCCATAGTCATTTTTATTAAATTTATTATTTTGTGTGGTACTACACCTAGATGTGTTAACTCTACATACATTCTGCTTCTCTTGATTGTATCAAATGCTTGACGAAAATCTATGAATAGCAGATGTAGCCCGACGTCAAATTCTTTACTTTTTTCTAGTGGTTGTCTTATTATATGTATACCATCGATTGTAGATCTGTTTGGGCGAAACCCATTTTGATAGTAGCCTATTATTCTTTCGGAGTTGCTTTCCATTCTTTTCAGTACGAGGCTGGATAGCACTTTGTACACTACGTTTAGCAAAGTTTTATATAGTTTATTCTTTTCTTTTTGTGCTTTGTTCAGTTCTTCATCTATCCATTGTTTTTTCTGTTGTATAAAATTTCTTGTGGTGACGCAATTTCTTCAATCACTTTTTTTAAGTTGCTGCGGAGGTTTTTATATTGAACATTTGCATTTGTTGAAGTATGTTCCTTCTTCGTGACATTATGAACATACATAGTCATAAAGCTGCTAAAATGTTGAGGACTATTATGAAACTAAAAACGAATAATTTTTTTATACTGCGATAAACTCTTTGCAGAACAAATGGCGCAAGTTTGTTGATTTGACGGGAGACTATAATGAAAAATAAAGTTAAAAAAATAATGTATTTTATTTCATAGTCAGATAGACAACTCCACTAGTTTTCCTTTTACAAATAAACTAAATAAAGACGTATCGTCCTATTCAACTGAATTAGATTATCATCGTCATATGTATAAGTAGTAGCCCACAAACAAACATGTCTCAATTCTACAGTCAAGTTTTACAGTAAATACATTTTATACTTAAACCATTAAAATAACTTAAATAAACTGCTATGGAGCTTCTAATTTCATGTTCAATTATTGCTTTTAAAAAAATTGATAAAATAATTTTTTGACTGATATTTTTTTACTCTTTCTCTGGAACTTTCTGTATAGCAACGAATTTTGCCAGCTTAATTGCTAAACTAACATTCTATATTCTCAAACAACAAATTATCAGAAATTTCTAAGTGCTGGTAGTGGCGCACAGCCGACTGATACACTTTAAACCACTGTTGGAGTAGAAATATTTCTTTTAAAACAACGAAACATGGATTTTATAATAACCAAAAACATCAAATTTTATTTTTTAAATATTACATCAGGCAGTTGGCCGCCATCATTGTCGATACATTTATGCAAACGATTCACACAGCTGTTAGATACCCTATGTAATAACTCTTGATTAATTATGTTAATTGCTTCACGTATTGCATTCTTTAATTCAGCAATTGTTGTAGGGCAATTTTTATTACTAAACATTAACTTGAAAACTTACACTAACTGCTGCAAATAGCAAAGTTTTGTTAGCACTGTCACTTCGACAGAAAAGAAGAAACACAATGTATCAGTCAGCTGTGCGCCACCTTGTATAATCAAGCTTTACTTATTAAACCACACGTAGCACTAGACAAAATCACAAAATTTAAATTATTCAGTATTTTGAGTACCTACCTAATTCACTGTTTTGCTGTTCTTTTAACGCTTTCATCTGATCATTAATTTTTATCTACTTTTATCACAGAATGTTCGTGCATCACAGTGTTTTGCTCTATTTACTACAGGAACAAAGCAGAACACCTTTTTGTAACCATTTGTCACTGTCAAACGCCTCATTTTGCTTTCTATTTTTAAATTTGCTGGCAAGTAGAGTGTTCCTTTAGTTAAAATTGTTACGTGCCTCCATAAGTTTGTTTTATTTTTTATTTTTTCTTCAGTGATGTTATTATAGTCCAATTATTTATTTGTCTAATAACGAGGTATATTTTATACAAGGGAGTTATAGTTGATTTAGAATAAGACGACGTGAGTTCCATGTATTTTTGCAGGGACATATCTGGAGATACTTGACAGGCGATGTTAATGCTGGATGGTCCTTTAAAGGTGCAGTGCTATTTTTACAGGCCTACACTAACGTCAAACCATAGTGTTTGGTAGAGATAGTTACAATTCGAGTTGAAATGTAAAAGTATAAATGCAATATTAACACAATGGTAGAGAACTACTGGTATAAAGAGTTCGGCAATGATGTGGGGTGGATTTTTAGGTGAAGGGTGGACCAAGTTCAAGCGCACTTAGACCTCAAGGTGAGCGCATTGTGCTACCTTCGAATATGACGCATTCACAATATGTTTGGTGACAGTTTTGTTATTCTACCTCATAGACCAGTCTGCAGAGGAGAGCAACATTAATTGTATCCCAATGTCAAATTGCCACCCGATTCAGTGAATTACTGAAAAAGTTCTATTCACACAGTAGTTCAAAGCAAGGACTTGATACTTACTGTGCTACAGTAGTCGTATGATGAAAGGGTGGAAAATATGTTTGATTTTTTTAGACAAAAACTATTGCTTTCACAAAAAAAAAACTAAAAGGGCTAATAAAGCTTTTAAATAAATCAGGCTTTCTACTACAAATTGATGTGTAATCAAATTCCGGTTTGTTAAAAAGTTCTAAAATGACCCCCCTTCCTAGGATTTAACTCTGCAGAGAAAAACCCCACTTAATTTTTGACATAGAATGACCTCTTCAAAATGTTCGCACTTATTTTGGAACATCCTGTATAACCCCACATGTTACTTAAAATGTATAATTTGCCCTACAATACATGACCCCAGTTTCTTATTAATAAAATATCTTAAATTTAACCATTATTATCTAGTTATGTAAAGGATGTGCTCGATTAAGTGCGATTTAAAGCAATAGAGCACGTAGCAGCAACTTGAAGAATGTTATGAATTTACAATTTACCACAACATGGTTATAGGAAAAAGAAATCAGGTGTGAATTTCATACATTTTTCTTATTTTTTATTACTACACATTTTTTATGGTTAAGCTGGTTCCATAGCCGCATGCTCCAAAGACTGGTCAAACAGTCTCGAGAGTTAAGCATTGTTCGCAGCGGTCAGCACTCAGACGGGTGACTGACCTATAGTGGTAGTAAAATCGCGGTCAGCTGTGCCTCGGAGAGCATGTTGAGCCGTTGGTCCCCGTTGTCATTTTGGTGATAGTCGTTAGGTTACGTTAGAGAAGCTCGCGCATCCTGAAAACTCTAACATAAGCCATATAATACAAACAAAAAAGAGTAAGTTTAGAAGTTCCAAGAAAGTTTTTTTAAAAAGTACTACCTCGAGTAGTAAAAAAGTATATACATATAATACAATCACACGTCAACAAAATATTGTAATAATAAAAAATTTAAAATGCCAATTTCATGTTTGTTCCATATAGGTATTTTAATGTGTTTTATCAGTAGATTTAATTACGCAAAATAAACTAACATAAAATTTTATTTCTATACTAATAACAGTAAAAAATACTATAGCACATAAAGCGTAAAACAATGATTCAAAGCAGCTACAATTTCTAATCAATGAATAGAGAGCACTTCAGAGAGTATCTAAAAAGTGAAGTCACTTTCAATAGTATTACACATTAAAAATTATGGGAGATGTATTTCTCAAAATATGTAACATTAAGAATAAAATTGGAAACAAATCGCTAGTCCACAAAAGTAATATGAAAGTTTATTTGACTTCATGCACTACCTACTACAATAGAAAATGACAATCTCTAATTGCACATATTCAAAGTAAACACAGAAACATCTTTATAAACGTAGACTGAATTTCAATAAACTTTCATAATAACTGAAAATAAATTTATGGCAACTGGCAGACTGGATATGAATAAACATAAAACTTCTCTAGATACAACATAGCTATTTCAAGTTATTTCAGAAACCAGTTTTGACGACACTTTCCTAACTTTTTCATAGCAAAATGTAGTTAGTAAGCAAGTTAACTATTGTTTTTAAAATATTCTGTATAGTTGGCGTAGTGCTATTTGGTTAAACCGTCTTAAAAGCGTAAGTAGTAATCCTATGTAAACCCATTTAAAAGGTGTACAGCAGATAAAATACCAGGACCGGCTTCTAAAATTTCATTTGAAAACAGAAATCTGTAATTTGGTTAAAGTAAAAGTTAACACAGTATAAAAAACATAATTTAACAGGACCGGCTTTTAAGATTTTATTTGAAAAAGAAATCTGTATGTAATTTGTTTAAAGTAAAAATTAACACAATATAAAAAACATAATTCACTTATTACTTATGTATTATAACAAATCTGATTCAGCAAATATAGTTTTTTAAACAATGTTTTGTAACTTATTGTCCGCTTGCACATAATTCATCTAACTTGTCCAAATAGTCTTCGTCGCTTTCGCTATCATCGTTACCACCCAAATTAATTATCACCTGTTTATGAAAAGTACTCTCGTTTTTATAACTATTTTCTGTATTGATTACATGACGCACACAATTTTTCCAAAGGTCTGAAGTTAAAAAGGATTTTTTCCCCATTTGGTGCAAATTGATTTGGTTACCCTGCATATTATGCTGACTCTTATCACACCTTAAGTTTTAAACTTTATGACATGTTAAAATAAAGAACATACTGTTGTAAATAAATATTAAGAATTATTTTCTATAATAAACTTGGCTTTATAAAAAATGTATTTTTCCAGTTGATTTTATTAACATTTAACGGGCACTAAAGTGTCACTTTTAATGCCTAGGCCATAAAAGTTACACTTCCATGACTGTAAAATGTCAATAAATACTTATTTTTACACAGCAACTCCATAACATAGCAACATGATGGCAATAATAAAAAACATTTGATGTCCTGGAAATCGCAGCCTTATCAGTAAAACCACGTTTTTGCATAGTTAAACAATAGTACATATATTTTTCCACTCACTGTATAGTAAGTCGGCTTTTGCACCCTAATTTTAGGAAACAAAGCTGTCAATTTTCAACCATGGATATTACACTAAAGCTTTGCCAACGCTATGCTGATGTTCGATACATAACTATTACAAGGAGCTAAAGTGACAATTTTTGTGGCAAATCTGTAAATGTTTGTTGGATGAGTGTAGCGGTCTTACCTAGATCCAATTTTTTTACGTCTTGTAATTTTTATTGCAAAATGAGCTAGTGCACGGCGGTCTATATTGTTCCAGGCCATCGCACTGGCTCTGATGCTAAATTTTCTACTAGGCTATTCCAGGATATATTAAGTTTTAACAACTTTCAAATATATTTGACGTTAATAAACTATTTTGACAAGACAGTTCATGCTATTTGCAAAAATGTCTTTGAAGTGTTGCTTACCAAGCTTCAAGTCAAATTAACTACACTATCATTAGCTGGTCCATATATTAGCGGGTTCAAACTTCCATCAAATGAAATAGTGGCACAAAAATGGTAACAAGTTTTGAATTGAGCGGACTGGCGGATTGGAAAGATTGTGACGTGACGCACTACGATGTAAATAGCAACGATTTTATAGATTATTTTTCAACTGACATGTATCAGAATGACAGGGACAGTGCACCGACTAGATTGTTCATTTAGTGACAACTAGTAATTTTTTTGTTAAGGTTGGCGAAGCCATGTTGCCAGATTGTGGTAGGCCATTGCAACGGTCACTTTATAGGCGCAGTGTCATGGCCTGGAACAATATAGACTGCCTTGGCTATAGTGACTTTATAATTACAGTGTGGCCATATGATTATTGGCAGCCATGAATTTTCCAACGTCCAAATAAGCTGGTGTGGGAAACCATACTGATGCGACAAAAAGAAGTGTAAGTCTGTACATTTCTCTAACGGTGTAAGTAATATTTTAAACAAAAACTTATTAAAATTCGCTGAAGCGAATTAACACTGTTGAAAATGACTGGTCTCCCAAATACAATAAAATGTGATTATAGTCACTGTAGCCTTGGCTAGTGCTATTAATTTAAAGTTGAGTGCATAACTATGGATCCCATGTACACAAACCAAAAAATTAAATAAAAAATTCTGGGCATACCGTCAATCAAGGTGTATCAGGGGCGAAAAGCCGCTAAATCGATAATTCGCTTGGATTTTCCAATAGGCAATATTTTTAGGATGCATATTAGATGCAATTGGAGAGGAAGGCATGCTAGTGAATGAAATCGTGTTTAACGCGCAGTACTGTTGTAGTCGTGGTTGAGTACGGGAGCTGAAGAATTGTGCATCGTTTGTTTGTTTTTTATGTGCTTGAAAACTTCCTTAGAAAAAGGTATTTATACTAAAATTTTAAGTCTGGTTTCTTTATGTATTGTGCCTTGGGATATCCTTCACACGATTTGAACTCGTTGATGTGTTTATTTCATGTAGTTTTCTTTATCATTTTTTAAAATAATTTCTGTCTCTTTCAGGGATGAATCGGAACAATGCCCAGAAAATATAAAAAGCGACCGGGTAGCAAGGTCTACCAAAATTATGACCTAAATGTATTAAAAAGGTCCATGAGACATCATAAAATGAGCGTTACAAAGACATGCTACCATGCTATTATTTATAAGTGCCCTTGTTTTAGTTCATTTTGTTGTTTTTGTTCATTTAAAACTTAAGATGTGCCTTTATGTAAACTTCTGGTTCATTTTTATATGATGTACCTACCAAAGTAACAATAAAAAGACCTTTTTCAATAAAAAAATGCTTTTCTCAGACCGTATTTATTTTTTTTTAAAGCTTGATGTCCCTATTCACCCTATTGGAGGGGTTATTTGAACTTTATATGCGAAATATATGGGTGTCCCGTTTCACCCCTTTTGCGGGGTCAATCGGGACACCTACAAAAATTTTTTTTACCGTTATCGGCATACCTGAAAACTACTTCTCTTCACGTTTCGATAGTCTGCCATCTCGATCAATGTACCCAAGTTTTGATTTTTTTTCTTATTCCTGTCAGGAGTTATAGTAAAAAATTCCTGAAAACCGTCCCAATTCACCCCAATTGACGGTACTTTTTCTATTATTTAAGATTTTTCTAATTAATTGAGATATTTATTAAGTTTTTTAAGATGTTAGACTCAAAAATGCAGATATTAGTTCTTCGATGACTTCAAGTGGTTTCTATTTCTAAAATGCTTGCATTAATAATTGCACCTTTAATTTCCAGTTGATGAAATAAAACATGAATGTTAAAATAAAGATTTTGATTAGTTTACCATGGACACAAAAAATTATTTTCTCTGCCACTCAGTCAGAGAATAGTAGTTTATTTATCTAGAACGAAAAGTGGCATTTTAAAGACGAGAAAGTTGTTTACGTCCTCGGCTGACGCCTCGGACGGAATTACTAGCGAGGACCTTTAAAAACACTTTTCGTTCGTGGTGAATACAACGGTTTATTTCATACTGCAAGTTTGAATTTTAAATAAAAAGTTGTAAATCATTTTAAATTTCATGTCAACAACTACCGTCATCCGGGGTGAACTCGGACAGTAGGGGCGAATTCGGACAACAGTTATATTTTATGCAAGTTGGTTCTTGTCGCTAGTGGGGAGATGTTTTCGAGTCAGTAACTGTTTAGACACGACGGGGTGTGGTTGTGTTCTATATCTGTGCAGTGAAAACGAGATAAATTTACAGTAAATATTTATTTCACGACTCTAATGCGTTGTTGATGTTTTGCGTTTTTTAAAAATCATGCAAAGAAACCTCTGTACAGAAAATTGAGGAATGTTTTTGTCTGCAGTTCTAGTCTATATTTGAAAAGTGTTCTATGAAGAACAATTTACCATAAAAACATTGTGTGTTTTGACTACGGTTTTATTGTGGGGGGGGCTAATTCAAAAATGTGCTTCTAGGTGGGGTAAACTCGGACAGCCATGGGTCGCAAATATAGAAAGAAAGTTGGCATCCAGTTTATGAATTACACTGCAGAGACCCTACAACTCGCTATTGAGGATGTTCAACAGGGAAGAAGGTCCATCCGTGAAGCTTCACAAAACTATAATAAAATCCAAGGTCAACAATTAGCGATAAGCTAAGGAACAAACACGGGAAAAAACAAGGTGGACAGACTGCCCTATCAGCAGAAGATGAAAGATTTTTGTCGGAGGGAATTCAGAAATGTGGTGAATGGGGCTTTCCACTCACACGGTCCGACATACGACATCTCGTTAAGGGCTATTTGGATCGTAAAGGAATCAGGATAGCAAAATTCAGAGACAATATGCCAGGAGAAGATTGGTTTTATCAATTTATAGAAAGAAACAACCACCTGACAGAGCGACTGGCACAGAACATTAAACGTGTCAGAGCCGATGTAAATAGAGAAAGTATTGTAGAGTATTTTTCAAATTTAAGAGAGACACTTGAGGGAATTCCGGCTACGAACATCGTCAATTACGACGAGACTAACATGAGCGATGACCCGGGTCGTGTAAAGGTCTTGTGTCGAAAAGGGTCAAAACGAGCAGAGCGAATAATGGATTCAAGTAAGAGCAGCATTTCTATCATGATGGCCGTTTCCGCTTCCGGCCAACTACTACCCCCTTATACGGTGTATAAGGCCACACACTTGTATCCAACATGGTTGGAAGGGGGATTAGAAGGCGCTTATTATAACCGTACGAAAAGTGGTTGGTTCGATGGGCCAACGTTTGAAGATTGGTTCGATAAGATAGCGTTACCCTATCTGAAAGATCTCCAGGGGTCAAAAGTGATAATAGGAGACAATCTCTCAAGCCATGTGTCGCTACATGTCCTCAGGGAATGCGAACGATATAATATAAGATTCGTTCTATTTCCACCCAACTCCACGCACCTTCTTCAACCGTTGGATGTGAGTTTCTTCGCTCCTTTGAAGAAAAAATGGCGAACCGTATTAGCAGAGTGGAAAGCAACGAATAAGGGATGTATTCCAAAATCAGAGTTTCCCAGAATTTTCAACAGAACCTTAACTGCAATGGATACAACAATGGAACAGAACATCAAGTCGGGATTTCGAGCATGTGGGATTTTTCCGAGAATGTTGCTGACGAATGGTTCCGAACGTTTGTCAATTTACTCAAAAACAAACGATTTACTGAAGAACCCAAGCGTAAAAGAGGCTAAAAACTTAATACTGTCCCGGGAAAAGCTGTGAAATGTCCCAATAGAAATAACACCCATTCTTCTGAGTCTGAGCTCTCAGAAGATGAAACAGGAGATGCGGTAATTGAGAACCACAGCGAAGTAGAATGTGAAATTGATGGTGATAGCTATGAGGAAAATGATGAGAACGTCGACACATGCAACATATCTTCAAAAGATATCTTATTTGAGAGTCCAGATGAAACAGTTATAACTGCTGACACTTTTGTCATAGTCAAATTGACTAGTAACAAAAAGCAATATTCAAGAAACTACATCGGCTGTATCAAGGAAGTAATTGATCCTGACACATATGTGGTACACTTTCTAAGAAAGCACGCATCTTCCAAGATGGGCGATTATTATGCTTACCCCCAGTCGAAAGATGAAAGTGTCATTGAAAGACGTCAATTAATTCTTGTTCTTCGATCTATTATAGATCTATGAAGGGGTCGCTATCAGTTTGCATTCCCAGATAACGTAAGCACTTTTTAGTTTTAGAGAAAGAACCTGAACTATTATTCTTGCTGACCTAATGATACCCAAAGATTTCTTTTCCTCGTCTATTTTTGTATTTTTTTATAAAAGAAGAAAAAACGAAATTTCGTTGTATTTTTTATTAGAAAATATGTTGCATTTGTATTAGAAAATAGGTTTTTTAATAGCAAATAAGTTATGTTTATTGTTATCTTGAAAATGTCTTTTTTACGAATAAAATGTCGAACATTCTTCATCAGATCTTGTGTTTTTCTCATACCCCATCCCGAAAAATCTCGTCTTTTTTATTCCCAGATATGCCAAAATTATTGTTTTTAAGTTCTTGTGTCCGAATCCACCCCTGGGTATGCTGAAATTCGATTTTAAGCTAATAACAATGGGTGTCCGAATTCACCCCACCCATAGGAGTGGATTCGGACACTATTAAAAAAAAAAAAACTATTCAGATATGGTTATAATTTTTTTTTCGTCAATGGAATGAATAGGTGAAGCATAGATGTATTTAAACTAATTTTTTCAAAATTTTCGGCTATAAATTGTAGCTGCGATTCGCAAAAAACCTCAAAAAACGTCCGAATTCACCCCGGATGACGGTACGTATAATTTTAAAGTACTTGAATTTTAAAATTTTACTTTGAAGTACTAGGATTTTAATGTTACATTTTTTGTACCATAAATAATCCGAAAAATGTCATTTTTGACATCAGTATGAAATAAAGTACTTTCTCGGACATTGGTTTCTGAGTACAAAAAAGTGACATTGAACATTGCTCACTGGGTCATGTTTTGCTGACGTTTGAAGGAATAGTAAGTATACTATTTTATCGCATTTCATAAGATATTAAAATATTAAATTTTTACATACAAGTGACACTAAATGTCAAAACATAACCAAGCTGAGCATAACTCGTTCCTATGTAAAGTACGTTTTTTTTCTATAATAACTGTCACAGTGTTACAATGTTGGTAGATATGTGATTAAAACGCTAGGAAATATTTATACCTCGTGTTGGTAGAACTTTTTCAAAATTATGGTTGTGTCAATTTTGAATGTCAAAATTTATTATTCTTTCAATTTGTCGTTTAATTACAATTACCTTTAACTTTGCAAGCGTTTATTATGTTTATTTTCAAATATTGCAAGATTAATAATTAATAAATTTGCAATATTTTACTCATATATTTAATAACTACTATATTGCTAGCAGCTATGAGTGAGGAGGTCACGAAGTAAGTGAGACAGACAACCATCTCTTCAAGACGTCAGCGTTGTCCGCGCGGTGGGAAAGTGGTCAAGTTTAAAATTCGCTTCTAAAGGCAGAGTTCGAACTCTCAGGCATGCGCACGAGACGCTTTATACTCAGAGTGAGATTATGTCGGCGCCGTAATGTTTTCGGCCGTTCCCAGGCCCTACTAGCAATATAATAAGTAATACATATATGTATTTTACTATGCTGTTCGTTTTACCCACTACTATGACATCTGTCAAAATGACAAATCATTTTTTAGTGGAAAAAAAGAACTAAAAATCTATGTACCAACCTTATTAAAACTAGGGACCCTGCAGGAATGCAACTTATCCCCTGGAAAGTTGACCTTGAAAATTATTATAGAAAAAAAATGTACTTTACTAAACCACAATAAGCAGCTCCAGTTTATGTTATGCGTTTGGCAGTACTGAAGTGTGTTGTTGGTGACACTGTAAGTCTATGTCAAATTCAAGGTTAGCAGTTTAGGTTTTGCGTCAAAACTGATACAAAACCTAGCCTGCCAACTTCGAATTTGACATATAGACTTACAGTGCCACCAACAATACACTTCAGTGTTGCCAAACGTAAAACGAATCGCCATTGCTATGCAAAAAAGTGTTGCTAATGAAAATTGTACCACATTTCTTAACGATTTTGAATGTAGAAACGTAGTACATTACCAAATGAAATGTGATAAAATAACTTTATTCTTAAATTCGAACATTTTGTTTTATTATAAAAATGAATGTGAACTTACCACTGACCAACGATTTATTCGTTAGTGGGCGATGTGACCATTAACAATAAACTTGTAAAAATGATACAAAATGAAACACATTTCAATGTTTCCCCTCAGCTTTTAACAACTTTAAAAAGTGTACCCCCATTTCACAACAAAATATGTCTTCTGAAATCTACTGGAAATGTTAATAATATAGTGGACTCACGGAAAAATTCAATGAGATTTTTGTAGAAATGGAAGTTCTGAGCTACAGCCAAAATAGCGTAACTACTTTTATCTACGACCACTACTAAAAGTAGGCCTTTTAGCACTAGTTTGTTTCACTGAAAGTGACGTTTTGTAGTTTACCATAGTTAAAGAAATCAGCTGTTTACTTTTAGACCATGTGCTAAAAGTGAAGTGAGGTTATAAAACTACAATTTCGAACTGGAAGTGAAGTTGTAAAGTTATTCGAGTTGCTTCTTGCTTTACAGGTAAAGTGTTTTTGAAATAATTAAAGCGTTATGTAATGAATACAGTCAGATGTGGGGTATTAATAATTACCTTTCGTAACTGACCTTGACAGCACTGGCTTCGGAAACATTCGCCCGCGCGGTATGGCCTACTGTTTATTATGACATCCATTAGAAGTGTCGTAGATGCAAACCTTTGTTAAATCGATATTTATGGATTAATAACAGTAAAATTAAGGTCGTAGAAAAAATATTGTATGCAAATTCGTGCTAAAAGTGTTATTGCACTCGACATGTTATGAAACTCAGCCTTCGGCTTCGTTTAATAATTTTTATGTCTCGTGCATAAACTTCGACTTTTAGCACTTGTTGCATAAATAGCTATTGTTCAAATATGATTACACCACCGTAAGATTTTAAGTGGAAGAAACAGCAGTTTTTATAGTTTCAGGTTTTTTTTAAATTATGAAATTTTAACACATTTATAAGGTTGGATCTAAAGGTTATAGATTAATTTTGATATGAAAGTTTCTAGTTTTAAAAATAAAGATGCTATAATTTTTTTAGTGCAACTAAATAATATTTTTATTACCAAACAGACAGAGATATATAAAATTCTCAAACATAAATTGTTAGAAGTTAAAACCAAAGTTGTCTCCTGAAATTATTTCAGAATGAAAAGTTTTTTAAAAACCAGCCACGTTTTTTCCCTAATTTCTTTAAAATATAGAACGTGTACTTTCACTTTATCCACCACTTTTTGTACTGTTTTTTTAGTAACATTTGGTATAAATTCATTAATTCTAAAAATTTTATTCTTTTCTTAACCCTTTTGCTATGGGGAAAATGTTGACTATCGTGCTGTCCAGACGGGGGGTTTGGCTTTGTAGAATCGTACATTTCCCGTAGTGAATGTAAACCAAATATATACAGATTCGTTTGGTTGCCGTAGTGAATGTGTGCAAAAAGGGATGCGGATTCGTTCAGTTCCCGTCATTTAAATATCATTGTGGCTATGTAGGACCAAAATTGGCATTTTCTTAGAAATGAAAACAACAATGCCCAGGCTGTATAAAATGACTCTTGTCACACAATTCAGCAAGCCGTGGTCAAATCATATGCTGGCCGTTATTGATCGTGCATCACAGTGCCACATTATGCTATCTGGTTTAGAGGTATGTATTTAAAATTCAACTTTAGCAGCACTATAAATACTTGCATGTGAGTTTGCAAAGGTGGGTTGAAGTCCGGTTCTGAGTACCTTTGCTTCCAAATTAAATCTATTTAAAGCTCGATTCATATTACTAAAAATGATGAATGCTATGCTACTTAATCTTACTTTGTCACTTTAAGGAGAAAAATGTACTCCAGCAACTAAACGCAATAACAATGTTTAGATTTAAGATAGTATTAGACTTCAAACTGACTTTAATATTATGGGAAGCTATTAATGTATAACTACCGTCATCATTGGTGTAAGCAAAAATAATAATTTTTAGTTGGATAATTATTAAAGATTTCTGAATAATCGTCAGTATTGTGAATAGAAATTATCAGTATCACAACCCATTTACTGAAATAAAAGTAAAATAGGTCTAAAATTTATGAACAATCTTAAAAATAACATAAATGTATACCAGACATTTAAATTTGAAAGGTTATAGCTATATTCTAATATTTGTGAAAGTTGTTTTCCACTTTAACCTTTCCAATAGGTCATCAGCCAAGATTTAATTGGTAAATCACTGGAGATGCACAACACACTTAAGTTTCACTGACCTTCATGGATCACAATAAACAGCTTCCCTAGTAACACGATTTGAATAAAGAAGTGATTGGAGAAAAACTAGTTTATTATAAAAAATTCTTACAACTCGTTTATTAGCATTTTATAAAATTCAGACCAAAAATATTATTGTTTTACGTAAGTTTAACATAACAATTCTTAAGAAAAAATAAAAACTCCAAAGTTAATTGAGTAATTAATTTTTAGTTATTTACTGGCCATGACAAAAATTTGCTATTTAGTCAGTGGCATCTTCTTTGCTAACAGAGAATGGTTCCTCTACAGTTTCGGCACCACTGTCGGCAATAACTACCTCAGGATTGGGACGATCACGATTATCTGTCTTAGACTGTTCTATTTTTCGTACAACATTCATACCACTGATGATTTTACCAAAGACTACATGTCTGCCGTCCAACCACGAAGTCTGTTTGGTGGTGATGAAGAACTGGGAACCATTAGTGTCTTTGCCGGCATTTGCCATGGACAACCATCCAGCACCATAATGCTTCAGCTTGAAGTTTTCATCTTCAAAGCGCTCGCCATAGATGCTGCGACCTAACAATAATGACGAACCAACAATATTTTATTGTACAACGCACTAAAATCTTTAAGTACCTCCTGTTCCGTCTCCTTTGGTGAAGTCGCCCCCTTGAATCATGAAGTCTTTGATGACACGGTGGAATTTGCTGCCTTTGTAGCCTTCACCGGCAGGTTTCTTAGCCAGCTCTACGAAGTTCTGGGCAGTTCTGGGGACGGTTTTACCGAAGACACCGATGACAATACGACCAGCATCCTCACCACCAATTTTGATATCAAAGTATACCTGCACAAAGTGTTTCAAGTTTAGTTTCATTCATACAAACAAAGAAAAGCTAAATACAAACAAAGGTTCATTGAACTTTAAAATCTGCAAATCATTAATGAAAAAAATTACCTTGTCTGTTACTTTGGGACCGGTTTTGGCTTTGTCGGAGGAGCCATGGCTCACCGCAAACAGCGATATTAATGCAAACGTTAAAAAATATTTTTGAGAGAGCATTTTGAACGGAGTAACCTAAACGCTCTATAGCTAACCAAGAATACAAAAGAAGATGAGAACTAAGAAACCGGCACTTTTATCACCTAATTATCATTAATTTGATTATTGTACGCTGCACGAACCACAACGAGCTACGCCACGCTCACTAAGTAACGTCAGCACCTTTTGCGATGTCAAATTTGAAGTTTCGGGGTTTCGATCGGTGAAAGGATCGAAACATATTGAAGGTCATTGGTGGCTACGTTTATATGACGCTGAATGCAACGACGCAAATTTGTGGAAGGTAAAATACACGTCAAACATTTCTTTAACTATTATAAAGGGACGACAATTTTTGCATTGTAAAATATTTTATTTTAACATTGTAATTATTCTTGCCTAAAGACGTTAACAAACATTCACAAATTTGAACTGCCTCGTTTTAAAATGATTAATAAATAGAAGTCTCCGTTATTATTAGAGCTAGAAGAAAATAGTTCCAATAGAATATTTCTTGTCGAGCTGCTATAGTTGAAACATGAATTTTTTTACGTTTAATAAGTGATGAGTTTTCCTTACACATAGGCAACACACTTACCAATAATGTAACGTTAGCGTATGCACCTCAAAGTCCGGGTGTCCGGGGCGCATTTTTACAGACCCTATACGTATTCAGCGCGTAAACGATTCGAAGCTGCCCGCCCGACGACGCCGACGGCAGAATTTAGAGATTCCAAACCAGTTCAATACGTGGTACGGAATCGGTATAGGTTCAGGGGTATATAGTATTTCGTTATATCAAACAACTTATTAAAATGATACTTCAATGAGACGAACAAGTTTCATGCATGTAAAGCTGAAATCGAGTTTGTGAAAAAAACAGTTCTGAGTTAAAAATATACAAAATAACGTTGAATCCAAATAAACTATAATTCATTCAGATACAAGATAGAGCAAAATCTGCAAACCAAATTACAAATATCAGCAGTTTTGACACAAACTGACGCAAAACCTAACCTGCTAACCTCAAATTTGACATAGACTTACCGTGCCACCTACATAAACAGTGACAATCTAAGAAAAAAAATCACAACCATTTATGGTCACCCTGTACTACGTACATCCCATGATCTACATTTTAATAAAATCAAATTAGTAATCAACTGACTGCTGATATTTGTAACTTGGGTTGAAGATTTTGCTCTATCTTGAATTTGAAGGAACTATAGTTATATTTCTGAAATATAATGCTACAAGGACGGTTAAATTAGGAGAATGTTAAACACTACAATGCTGAATTGTATGAAAAAATAACTGGAGCATAGTTTATTATAATACCTATTATAAAGAATTATATAATTCTACAAAAACTTTTTTAATACAATTTTTTATGTAGACATATAAATTTCACAGTAAGACTTTACCTAAGATTGGCAGCTACTAGAAGGACGGTTTTATCCATAAACCGTTTATTTGTGAATAAAAATTTACAGAAGTTGCAATTTACCAACCTTCGTTAACGCATTGAAAATGAACTTGGCTAATTTTCAAGTCTGGCATAAAATTTGCAAAATCTGAAAAAATTACAAAAGGTGGAAATAAAAAAAGTTTTAAAATTGTTCACATCTGTATTATTATTGTTTATTATACGCCACGCAAAACGTTACTGCGAAGTTCAACTGCATAGCAGACCATCAATAAATAATACCTACTACAATTTTGAACTCAACATCTTGAATAATTTAATATTAATCTACAATTAGATAAAGTTGTTGAATTGGATATTACATTCAAATTTTTTAATATAACTTTAGAAGACGTATTGCTTATATAAGTTATTTTTTATTACATTTGTTAGCTGTTTTGAAGGAGTTCTGAGAATTACAAGCCATCCGCTCGACGGCTCCACATATATGCATCGTGCTCTTAAACTCGTCGCTCGTGCTTTAAAGGCGTACTTATGCACTAGTCATAACTATATAATAAAGCATAACAGTTCCCAAGGTCAAACATATCAACTCGTGGTCTATGTGCAGTTACAATTGTGGGCGTGGTCTTGATATTAGCAGCTTTACCAGACCTGGTACAATTCTACGAATCTGGTACATTCTGAAACCGTTTCTGCAAAAGTATATTTTTAAAATATTTCTAGTACATTTTCATCCTCATTTATTAGATTAGACGAAACTGTCAAAAATAAATTAGCAGATCAGCCAGGCAAAGCGGAATTGGCAGACAAAATACGGCGTCAATCTTATTTATTTCGTACAGTATCCTCACTTAATACAGTATCCTCATTTAATACTAAGAAACTGGAAACTGCAAGTAAAGCAAGAGAATAAATTTTCGCAGAGACCTGGTACAATTCTACGAATCTGGTACATTCTAAAACCGTTTCTACAAAAGCACATTTTTAAAACGCGCATGCATTCATTCTAGCAACCCTGCATATTCTGACCCGAGTGGTGCCGACCTGCCGCGATGCCATCGGTGACGTAACCGTTCTTTGCCGTTTATGTGTGGTTATAGATATTAACGATACAAGTTTGATTATGAGCATCTTAACGAAACGAGTTTGATTGCCAAAACGAGGCGGTGAGCCGAGTTTTGCGGCAATCAAACGAGTTTCGTTGTGTGCCATAAGCAAACGTGTATTGTTCAATATTTTATCTTCATCAATAAACTCTGGTTCACTGTATAAAAAGAGTGCGGTAATATTCATTACCGCACTGAGTGCGGTAATATCTGTCCATTACCGCACTGAGTGCGGTAATATCCATTACCGCACTCAGTGCGGTAATGAAGCTCTTAACGATACTAAAATTAATTTGGTTAAGACGCTATAACAACACGTATGAAGATAAAAGTAATAAAGTTTCGAATTTACATTTATTATTTTCACAACAAATCCTACTTATGCCCACTCGGAAATTGTTTAAATTATGCTGATCTGCGAAACCATTTGTCAAGTGTACATAAAGTGAAAATTGAGTATAATGAATTCTTCAGGTACGTCATTAAAATCATTTGATATAATATAGTCATTCATGATACATGCTTTCCAGCATTTTACCAGTGGAAAAACCAAATTAAAGGAGGCACTTTGTCATCGTATGTACTTCACAATTCATCTAAATTGCTGGCGGATGGCAGTAAGAAACAATATTATAACTGTCATCGCTCTGTAAATTTTTTGTGTGTTCTAGGCAAATTAAAACAAGGTGTAACTTTTGAGCACTTATTAAATGATATTCGTGATGCTGGCTTGACGAAAGAGGAATCACAACAAATCGTACTTTTATAGAAGAAAGACTTGCACAATATCGCAAGAGATTTTCGTATAGATTATAGTACAAAACGCCACTGTAACGATGCAATATGGCTATTCGTAAGATAAACGAGGATTTACATAATCTTACTGTTTGGTTTAGCAATAATGGTCTTACATTAAACGCCAAAAAGTCGCAGGCAATTTGCATAACCTCCGATAAAAGAACTGGTGATTATATAACTAAAAATCATAACATTGTAGTAAATAGTGAAGTAGTACAGTGGAGTAGTCATGCAAAAAACCTAGGTATTATAATAGAAGATAAATTATCATTCGAATTGCATGTGAGACATATTTCAAACTCATGTTAGTTAAGGAGCTTATTTATCCGCATTTATACTATTGCACTATGGTATTTTTTCAAATCTCACATAATACAACAAAACTAAACTACAGCGAGTACAAAACGCTTGCGTAAGATTTGTCTGTAACATTACATACAAAGAGCTCAATGTAAAACAACGTAGTATGTATCTGTAGTAGAGGTGGGCAATCCGATTCATTTTTGGGAGTCGATTCTTACGATTCAATCAATCAACATGAATCGATTCATTCGATTTGTTCATTTGAACGATTCAGTTTCGTTCGGTTAGGTCCCCCTGAATTTTAGGTTTTGCACCGAGCGCGTCTGTATTCTTGAAACCAGACGGTATGTCTATGTATGAATCATGAACCTTCCATACTATCTTTGCTATGCTTGCTAAAATGCGCTTGCCGCTTAGTCAGTTATCAGTTTAATTGCATTGCAGTTGCAGGTATTACTTATGAGACAGTGGCACCAACAAAGTTTAAGATTCGGTTTCGTTTAGTTCGTCCCGTTCGCGTTCGGGTTTCAATTTTTGAATGGCGCATTGCGTCGTACGATCAAAATCTAATACAAACGACGAACCGAGACAAGAAGAAACCGATTCATAGGATTCACGATTCTTTATTCAGATTTAAATCACGCTGCGCAGCGTCGTACAAAACGTAACTTCGAATCAATTGAACGACGAATCGAGACAGGAAAGAACCGATTCAGACGATTCTTTGGTCGGAGTCGTTCAAATGAACGATTCGTTCATGAATCGCCCCACCTCTAATCTGTAGGTATTGTATGTTTTTGTATACTCTGATCTGTACTAAAACGCCAAGATATTTGTACGACTTGTTGAGCAAAAGATCAGAAGTTCACAATGTAAATATCAGGTACAATAGTTATACAATACCACAACATCGAACAGCTAAATTTGAGGGCTGTTTTCTATATATGGCTCCCACATTGTTAAATAAGTTCTTTGATATGTTTCCAGAGCAGCCACTTTCTATTAAGAGTGCCTTGTTAGAATTAGTTAGTAACACGATTTAAGATAGTCTTGTTATGTTGCTAGCATGTACTGTATTGTCTTATATTAAGTTTGTGTGTGTACAGCATTTGCTTATATTTGTGTGATGCCCCGGAAGGGTGGAAGCCTGGCTTTGCCAAACCCCCTCGGTTTGTATACCTCTTTGGTATTCAATAAATGGATTTATTATTATTATTATATAAAACAAATTACAAATTATCACAAATTTTAATAAAAACGAACTACGAATAGTCCAGTGCATTTATCCGAAAAATAGATGTAACCTCGGAAAAAATCCTAGAGAGCTGAAATTTGGTTTACATATACCTCTCGTCGTTTCAAATAATAGGCCAGTCAAATTAGATATTTACTTGACAAAAATACTACCTGAAAAGTGAGCATGCAGTTTTATAGAACAAATCACGTAGAATTGAATGAACTAAAAAGTAACAGCTGAATCAGTGGAGAAGTGATTGAAAATTGCGGTCAAAGTAATGAAAAAACGGTTTTTTGCATATAAAAGAGCAAAAACTCGATGAATTTTTTCCAAAAAAAATAGCCGTATGTAGTTTAAAAAAACAAATAAATTAAGCTGTCGATGGTCAAGATCGATTAATTAGAAAAAAAGTTATCGCTAAAAAACCGCAAAAAATACCGATTTTTCAATTGTTTTTAACTTTAGAAACAAAACCTATATAACGTTGAAATTTTGAGAAAGAATAGTACTCGGTGAGCAGAAAACGCGCGATTTTAAAATTTGCAAAAATGTTGATTACTTTTTGCATAAATCATTTTTTTCGAAAAAAATACGTTTTCGCAGAAATTGATTTACTCAGCTTGCAGAAGCCGTACAGCAATCAGCATAGGCTTATTTTGTTCCTTAAGAGTTATACTACCACACACAGTTATGAATGTTTTGTACTTGCAAATATGTGCAAATTTAATTTGAAGAGTGATCTTTTTTTAGGCGCACAAAATGTTGAATATTTTTGTCAATTTTAATTGTACCGAAATTACATAAGCACCATTCGATAGCTGTCAACTTTCTACGAATTTGAATGCGCTTTTGTTTACTTTAACAACAAAGTACACATAAACTTCAGATTAGTGGTCTTTATAAGACTGGCTGTTAGTGTAATTATACTGATGGGGCCATAATTATATATAACAGCAATGAGATAACATGAACAAGCAAATAGAACGCTTGAGTAAGAAAGAGATGGCCATACAAAAAAATTATATTAGTAGGCATGTTTAGTTGACAAATGTCATAATTAAATTATGATTCAAGCCTTCTCGAATACTTGCTACTATTTTTATCTCTTTCTTACTCAAGCAATACGTGTTATCTTCTTGTTCATGTTATCTTATTGCTGTTAGATATAATTGTGGCCCCATCGGTATATCAGAGTCCCAGTGTGTCAAAGAATACTTGGTTGATATTTTGTCAATATGTCTGGGTGGGCAATAAACTGCAGTAATAGTTATCTCATATGCAAGGGTTTGTACTTTAATAGATGTTTATATTATGTGTAACAATTACTTGTAAATAATTTGTTTAAATATATCTTATAATCCTATTTTTAATAAAAATATTTTTCACATTTAATGACAGTTTAGAAATGAAATAATTAGTTGCTATAATTATTCTTCTAATTAATATTATGATTCTTATAATAATTATTAGAATCATTATAAACATTTAAAAAAGGAAGGATATTCTGAGTACATTGTGCAGGGCGAGTAAACGCCCAGTGGAGCGGCCTACTACGAGTTTCTCCCCACAACGAACGCTACTCGCCACGGCACCGCTCTGAACGGAACATACATTTTGCGACGCTTAATGTAAACCGGTTTGCAATAAATAATACACGGTCAATAATTGCGAAATAATTTTTATATTACACTAGAAGTCTTCAACTAAAGTGTGTGCAAATTTCAGCCGCTAATATTAATAATTGAATGTGCAGCAATTTAAAACAAAAAAAATCCTCGGCTTCTATGGGTCGTACCTTAATCTTTTTTAATTACGGAGAAAATTGGCAGCTATCGAATGGTGCTTATGTAATTTCGGTACAATTAAAATTGACAAAAATATTCAACATTTTGTGCGCGTAAAAAAAAGATCACTCTTCACATTAAATTTGCACATATTTTCAAGTGCAAAAAAATTTGCGCTCATATTGTGTGTGGGAGTATAACTCTTAAGGAACAAAATAAGCCTATGCTGATTGCTATACGGCTTCTGCAAGCTGAGTAAATCAATTTCTGCAAAAACGTATTTTTTTCGAAAAAAATGATTAATGCAAAAGGTAATCAAGATTTTTGCAAATTTTAAAATCGTGTGTTTTCCGCTCATCGAGTACTATGCTTTCTGAAAATTTCAACGTTATATAGGTTTTTTTTAAAAAGTTAAGAACAATTGAAAAATCGGTCATTTTTAGCGGTTTTTTAGCGATAACTTTTTTTCTAATTAATCGATTTTGACCATCGACAGCTTAATTTATTTGTTTTTTGAAACTACATAAGCCTATTTTTTTTTGGAAAAAATTCATCGCGTTTTTGCTCTTTTATATGCAAAAAACCGTTTTTTCATTACTTTGACCGCAATTTTGAATCACTTCTCCACTGATTCAGCTGTTACTTTTTAGTTCATTCAATTCTACGTGATTTGTTCTATAAAACTACATGCTCACTTTTCAGGTAGTATTTTTGTCAAAAAAACGAGGTATTTTCGACAATTTGACTGGCCTATAAGGGTTGAGAAGTCCCCAATGATCCGTTGTACGCATAACTTTTTACAGTGCTCAGAAGGTAAATTTTTCGGTTTTTCAACTATATCTTCGTTCCTATCGACTCTACGACTACGAATATGCAATAACGACAGAAAGGTAATTAAATTCTCTACAAAAAAGGTTATCAATAGTTTTTACATACAAGCAACAGTTTTCACGGAAATTCGGTAGGAAAATCATAAGGTTAGCAAATATCATTGTTCTGTTCCTGAAGACGAAGCATCGCTATCTTTTGAAGACGTTGCACAGTCAAATAATGTTGGTGAGTTGAAAAATTTGGCGAAAAAAATTCTGAGTTAAAAAATGAAAGCCCTACTGCGAAATTGTGGAGACAATATTTCGTAATGATTACTGTTGCAAAGGAATTTGTAAGATCAGAAAAAATGGGAAATTGGAAGATGCATTTAACTACTGTAAAAAAATGCTACCATATTTTCACGCAGCAGGACAGTTTCTTTATGCAAAATCGGCCCATTTGTATATTCAGGACATGGAGGGATTAGAAACTTCGATGGAAAATAAAGCTTTTAAAAAATTCACTGGCAACTTTTTAACTATGTCCATACAAATTTTGGTGAAAAGGCGGTGATTGTTTTTGATGGGTATAACAACAGCAAATACAATGTGAAAGCTATGGAACAACTTCGCCGATCTTCAAAACCGTCATCTGCAGACGTATTTTTGACGAGACAATGAATGTAACCGTCAGCCAGGAAACGTTTCTTTCTAACAGCAGCAACAAATGCAAATTGCTTTCGATGCTATCAGAGAAACTCAAAGCCACAAATTTCCTCGTCGAACAGGCTGAGGGTAATGCTGACGTTCTCATTATTGAAACAGCACTGAAACATTAATTTACATACAACCGTTGTTGTTGGAGAAGATATTGATCTTTTGGTTATTTTTTTTCTCAAACTGGGCAAAGGAGCAGTCCAGCAAAAAACGTTCTCTTCCCGAAGTTTCTATCAACATGATTAGAGCAAGGACCATATTTTATTTTTACATGCGCTTTCTGGTTGTGATACATCTGCTCTTTTCCATAAGGGAAAAACAGGAGCTCTGAAATTATTGCAAAAAAGACAGGACTTACAGAATTCAGCTTAAGTTTTCAATAACAGTGATGCTTCCCACAAATCAATTGCTCATAATGGATTACTATATTTTTGGGCATACATGGCGCTCCAGTTAAAGAAGATTCCATAAACAACTATCGTTATTTGTGCTTCGCTAAATCCATAGGTAAAGACAAACTTTCAAGGTTAAGCCTATTACCACCTACAGCTAAAGCAGCTGAAGAGCATCTCTACCAAGTCTACTATCAAGTACAGACTTGGTTGGGTGATAAATTGAATCCAGAAGATTGGGGATGGATATTGAAGGACAACTTATTGCACGTAAAAAATCATCAGCGCCTCCTGCTCCGGACTGTCTTCTAAAAATGATTATTTGTAATTGCACGAAAGGCTGAGGACCATTATGTGGCTCTCGAAATTTGGGACTCGTCTGCACACCAATTTGTGGTCATTGTCACGGACATTGACAATCCAGAAATCGATTCTATGTATGCCTTTGCTCCCATCGACAATATTGAAGAGGAATATATTTCCTAAACCCATAACCTTCCAACCAAATTTCCGTGAAATCTGTTACTTGTATGTAAAAACTATAAATAACCTTTTTTGTAGAGAATTTTATTACCTTTCTTTTGTTATTGCACCTTCGTAGTCGTAAAGTCGATAGGAACGAAGATATAGTTGAAAAACCGAAAAATCGACCTTCTGAGCACTGTAAAAAGTTATGCGTACAACGGATCGTTAGGGACTTCTCAACCCTTATTTGAAACGACGAAAGGTAGGTGTAAACCAAATTTCAGCTCTCTAGGATTTTTTCCGAGGTCACACCCTAAATGCACTGGACTAGAAGTCTATTAGTGTGGTCAAACCTCGTGCTAATGTTTTCAGTAGCATCGGTTTTATTCAAAAGGCCATCCATTATATTTTTTTCTGCAACAATTGTTGGTTTATTAAATTTTGATACGTCTTTAATTTGCTTCTATTTTGTTGTAACCAAATTGTAGCAACTGTTGAATTTGAAAAGACGTCATTATTTTCAAAGCAAAATCGTTGATATCAAGAAGCCCTAAATCACTTCCAACATCTTGTTCTTTATACCGGGTGGCCATAAATATCTGGTATCACATTACCTTTGGAATCAACACCGCTTTATTAAAGCGATGAATCCAACTAAACTAAATGTCATTAATGTCATGACAACTAAAATTCCTATCTGTCAAGAATTATTACAGATTGCAATAAGTAATGGAGATAGAACAGGAGATTTTTATAATCGAGTCGTAGGCTAAACTGCAGAATCCAGGGCACATTCTCCTCCTCTTATTGCATTTTATTATATTACATAGGTACCAATACTTATTGTAATTGAAATATAATACTAACCCAACATTTATAAGTAGCTAATTCCATGGCTACCGAGATCTCAGATATTTATGGCCACCCGGTATAACAATACTGGACACTCCTCACATAGACTTTTCGTATGTTCAACCCACAATTTTACGCTTATTGCATCGTTATGGTGGCGTTTTGTACTATAATCTATACCTACAAAAATCTCTTAGCCCAGCTACAGTAGGATCGGCCTGCCGAAAAAAACCAAGTGAGCTGAGATTTTGCATACACCTTTGACATTACAAATAATGTCTCAAAAGTCCCCATCGATATCGCGCTTGCGTTTTGAGTTATTCAAGGTCAAATGTCACAGAAATAAGTTTTTCGCAAATATCTCGCTTTCTATGGGTCGTGTTTTGTTTTAATTGAAGCTAGATTGCCTGAGGCAGGCGCTGGTTGTAACTCTCTCTCTGCAGGACCCGTTCTGCGTTTTGCACGTGTTGCGGTCGCAGGTCACGGGGTGATGATACTCACAATGAAACACTGACGTGAAATTTTGGAATTTATATATTCGAGCATTTACACTGCACTTGAAATTATATTTACACATTAATTGAATAGTTAGAACATTTTGTGGTTAGGTTTTGGCACGCAAGTTAACCTCCATAACGCAAGGGTGCAAACTGGTAACTGGCACCTTTTACAGGAAGTGCCCTGTTCTGAATGGTGGGGGAACCTGGTACCAACACCATGCAATGACTAAGGCGGGAAACCAGGAAACTTTAAAAATGAACATTAATTCTTAACAAGCCGGCCGCCTTGAAATAGCCAGATTTCAAAGAAAGTAATAACCTAAAGGAAATATGTACATATAACTAATAACATTCTAAACTAGGAAGTGACAATAACAATAAAACACAAGAATCTAATAACTAATAACTTAGCGAAACATATGAGAATGGTAAGTGCACTAAGTCCCTTGTCTATTCACTAGGTAGCACACACACACAATGAACAGATCTTTTAATATGGTGTCCATTTGAAATTCGCAAGGTGACGGACCGCACAACCCCATCTGTTGAAGTATGTAGTTCAACCACTCGGCCTAATAACCATTGCAAAGGTGGCAAATTGTCGTCTCTTATTAACACCAAAGAGTTTATTCGTACCAAATCTGGTAGTGATTTGAACCACTTAGTTCTGCGCTGTAGCTCTGGAACCACTTCTCGGCTCCAGCGACGCCAAAATCCTTGGACCAAGCGTTGTATCCTCTGGTAAAGCGACAACCGGTTTTCGTTGATGTGGTCCAAATTTTCTTCCGGAAGGGAAGTAAAGGATCGGGTTATCAAGAAATGACCCGGAGTTAAAGGGTTGGTATCTAGCGGATCAGCGGATAAGGGTGATAAAGGGCGAGAATTTAACACTGCCTCTATTTGAATTAGCAACGTGGAGAAATCTTCGTAATTTAAGGAAGCGTTACCCAAGGTCTTTTTTAAGTGTGTTTTTACAGACTTTACGCCGCTTTCCCACATCCCGCCTTGATGCGGACTTCTGGGAGTAATAAATTCCCATTTTATGCCTTGATCGGCCATATGACTTGAAATTTGATCCTTATTTGTATCTGCTTTTAAAAGCATATAAAGTTCCTTTAACTGACTGGCAGCACCCTTAAAATTTGTAGCATTGTCGGAAGATATGGAAATGGGCTTGCCCCTGCGGCTTATAAACCGTCTCAAGGCAGCTATGAAAGCATCGGTGGTTAAGGAAGTAACCAGTTCTAAATGAATAGCTCTACTTACTAAGCACACAAATAAGCAAATGTAACTTTTCACGAGACGCGCACCACGAAGTTTGCGGTCTTTGATAAGGATTGGGCCTGCATAATCGACGCCAACATAAGAAAAAGTCGGGGCACCAGCCTGCAGTCGTTTTGAAGGCAAGTGATCCATTAAGGGGTGATAAGATTCTGGATTAATTTGAAAACATCTTGTACAGTTACGCGTTATCCCCTTTGAAGTATTCCGTCCTGAGATAGGCCAATAAGACTCGCGAACGGCTGCTAATAAATTTTGCGCACCACAATGTAACAAGAGCTCATGGTAATATGAGAAAACTAATTTGGTAAAGGCATGTGACTTTGGAAGCAAGACCGGAAAAGTCTTATAAAAGGAAAATGCGGAATTTTTTAGCCTTCCACCTACACGTATTATGCCTGTTTTGTCCAAAAATGGGCTTAATGACAAAATGGTCGACTTAGATTTTAGAGTCTGCTGGGCCTTTAGCAATTTCAGTTCTTGAGGAAAGGCTTCGGCCTGACATAATTTAATTAAGTAATGTAAGGCACCTTGCAATTCCATGGGTTGCAAAACGCCATGGGCACGTTGTATCATAGGCAATTTGGAATTACTGACAAATCTAAGCATCCAAGCGACTACTCTTTTGAGTTTCGTTAAGCGCGAAAATTTATAAAAAATATTAGTAGTTTGAACATTTAGGAGGCTTGTAACAATTTTAGGATCTGATTTCAGCTCAAGATTCTGATCCTCACCTTTGATGTTGTGTTGCGTAGTCCATTGATCTGAGGTTCGAGCAAGAAACAATGGTCCATGCCACCAAAACTCATTGCTGGCTAGATTAGTGGCGGAAGCACCCCGAGATACTAAATCAGCTGGATTCTGGTCTGAAGGGACGTGACGCCAATTAGTTGAGTTGGAAATCTCCTGAATTACGGCTATCCTGTTCGCCACGAAGGTTTTGTATTTGTTAGGCGCAGAATTTATCCAGTTCAGAACAATTGTAGAGTCGGACCAAAGGAAAATATTTTGAAAGCTAACTGTGAGAGAGTCCTGGACCTTCCTCACTAATTGAGCCAACAGGAGAGCAGCGCATAATTCGAGTCTGGGAATGGTAGTGCTACGTACCGGACCTACTCGAGATTTAGAGCATAAGAGCTGCGTAGAAACATTATTGTGACAATCTATGCACCTGGTATAGATACAAGCACCGTAAGCTATGGAACTGCTGTCACTAAAGCCGTGTAGTTCGATTATGGTAGTATTTTCGGAAAAGACCCATCTAGGAATAGTTATGCAATTTAATAATGGTAGCTCGGCCTTAAACAATTTCCATTCGGAAGCTAAACACTCGGGAACGCCCTCGTCCCAAGATAACTGTAACTGCCATAGTCTTTGTATTAATAGCTTTCCCCTTATGATGATTGGCGAAAGAAGGCCCATTGGGTCGAAAAGCTGCGCAACCGCTGAGAGAATGGTTCGTTTGGAAACCGTGGTAATATTGTTATTATTCGAAATGTCGTATTGTATGACGTCGGCAAGCGCATTCCACGTAATGCCCAGTGCCTTTGCATTTTCCCGTTCTCCCAATGGAATAGTGTAAAATGACGAAGCGCAATTTGGGTTGTCGTCTAAGATATCAGGATTGTTAGATAAGAACTTTCGAATAGGGAAGCATGCACTGGCTAAAATACTTATTAACTCGCTTTGAATCTGCAGTATCTCCTCGACTGTATCACCGCCACAAAGAATATCGTCCATGTATGTATTGTTCCTTAAAATATTAGAGGTTTTTGGGAATTGTTCTGCATTAATGTCTGCCAAGTACTGAAGGCACTTGGTAGACAGATAGCTGGCGCTGGCAGTACCGTAAGTAATGGTGTTCAGCTCGTAAGTGTCTATCGGATTTTCACGATTCTCACGCCACAGAATTCGTTGGAATTTTCGTTCGGACGGACGGACAAGGATTTGGCGGTACATTTTTTCAATGTCGCCAGTTAATGCTATCTTATGTTGGCGGAATTGCAAAAGTATAGAAAGCAGGTCTCTTTGGACCACAGGACCAACTATATGAGCATCATTAACTGAAACATTGGAGCTGGATTTCATGCTACCATCGAACACTACGCGCACCTTAGTGGTCAGAGACGACATTTTAGTCACGGCATGGTGCGGCAGATAAAAGGAAGGAGCGTCCTGTAACGAAATAGACGAGCTAATAGTGTTGAGGGTAGGCTCAATCGATAAACGTTGTTCGGTAGGGTTAAACTTAGTCATGTGACCTAAGGATATATATTCATTCATAAACTTAGAATATTCATATTTTAAATTTGGATTTTTATTAAACCTTTTCTCCAATTGTAGAAACCTTTCGGTAGCTTGAAGTTCGGAATGACCTAACTTAGAAATACTTGAATTAAATGGAATGGACACTATGAAACGGCCATTGGGGGCTCGAGTGATGGTTCGATGGAAGTGTTCTTCGCAAAACCTTTCTTCGCGAGAAAGCAGAGACCGTGAATTTTGTGGAAGCACTTCCTCGATCTTCCAGAATCTTTGAACGGACTTCTCTAAGGAATCGCTTGTATTGGCGAAGTTGTCAGTATCAATTGTCAAGAAGGATAGTGCTGATTGATGAGAAATTTGCTTATATTGTAACGGACCGGAAATTACCCAACCTAATAAGGTTTTTTGCAAGGTTGGTCGGTCTTTGCCCAGCTGTATCTGCCCGAGACACAATAAATTGTAAAAATGGCTCGCACCAATGAGAATGTCTACCGGCAATGATTTATTGAAATTAGCATCCGCAAGTCTTATGTTCGTTGGAATCTCAAGGCAAGTTTTATCGAACGATCGAAAGGGTAAATTTTCGGAAATTTTGGGGATTATTAAACATTGTAAGCTGGTTTGGAACGCATTTTGCATGGATGCTATCTTTATCTGTACGATAGAGTTGGATTCCGCAGAACAAGAGTTGATCCCTAATATTTGAGTGTTTGTATGCTTTCGTTTTAACTGTAACTTCTGAGCTAAATTTTCTGTAATGAAATTAACGTGGCTTCCGCTATCTAAAATAGCCCTAGCATTGTACCATTTATTGTCATAAGCTCTTATTTTCAAAGACACTGTTGAAAGTAAAGTTTCATGTGGCCTGTTTTGGAAGCAAGAAAGAACTTGGGAGGCAGTTTGCGCCAAGGGATTTTCAGCAATATTTGCAGCGGGAGGATCGACAGTTATAGCAGCTGTGCTAGTACTGGACTGAGCGCTTGTATTAATTTTAGGCTGATCAAAATGTAATAAGGTGTGATGTCTTTTACGGCACAAGAGGCAGCTATATTTTGAATTACAACTGCCTTGATTTGAATGTCGTAAACAATTTTTGCAAAGGCGCAATTCAGTGGCCTTGTCAAACCTCTGCTTTGACGACAAAGCTAGAAATTTGGGGCATTGTGAAATATAATGCACTGATTTACAAATCTGACAAGAAATGTTATCGGAAGTAGCCACTAGGGTCTGTTGAAAATTGCCTTGCTTTCCCTTATAGGGATTTCTAGGGTTCGAGTTAGGTAAGTAATTTGAACTGAAATTATTCGCGCCTTTATTGTTCGTCTCAATTTCCTCCAGCAACTGACAGTGTTGCTTTAGAAAATCAGTAATTTCGGTCAACGTAGGAATAAACTGCGGCTTGTATGCGGTAAATTTAGCTTTAGTGTGTGCGTCCAACTTAGAAAGTATAATATAGTAGATAAAAGAAACGCAGCCATCAACGGGAATTGAAAGATTCTCTAACGCTCGAACGTGTTTTAAAAAATCGTCATACAACTTTCTGAGATCAGCCGCATTGCGTTTAGTTAACGTTTTCAAATCGAATATACCCTTTACGTGGTTCAGTACTATTAATTTTGGGTTGTCGTAACGCTCACATATGAGATCGAAAGCAATTTTGTAGTTGTCTGCAGAAGGTTGTATGTTTGATATGGTTTGGGCGGCTGCTCCACGTAAGCTGGATTTTAAATATAAAAATTTTTCCACGTTGGTTAGATTTGGATTATTGTGAATCAAAGAAACAAACGTTTCGCGGTAGGAAGTAAATTCGGTATAAAGCCCATCGTACGAAGGGAGCGAAATTTGTGGGAGTTTGGTGTTGAGACCGATCGCGGTGGGCGCATTCGAAGAACCATTGGCGCTAGAATTTGACCCTTCTTTCGTAACGAATTTAGATAGATTTTGCTCTAACCAAAGTGCAGCGCTCGAATATGACTCAAGATAGTCATTGTAAAATTCGGTGAAATCTATTAACCCAGAATCCTGAACTGAAAGAGCTTCAAGCTGAATTTGAATTTCTTCGTATTTTCCGGGCGAATCTTTTATCGCGTCGGTGTGCAATTGAAGTTTGGTAAAAATGGATCTGTCCTCAATGGGCTGCGTAATTGAGTTCACAAACCGCTTAAAATTATCTAGTTTGTTCACAATTGAATTACCATTGGCAATTAAGAGATTTACTTCGCTGCTTCTTGCCATGTTAGACGTAAAAATGAAATGTTACCTAAGCGCAATCGTAATTTGGAAAATTTGAACCTTCTGGAGGTCTTTTAAGAAAGCAAATGAATTGTAAATAATCCTTAGCTATCAGTCAAATTTCAAGTTATATGGCAACAGGTGCGCAAACGTATAGGAATAGCGTGTAATAGTAAATTTGTAAGTAATTACGCTTCTCCCTATTAACTGTAAATACCGAAATAAAACTGAAGCATGTATAATTTAAATTCAATGCGATAGCAGCGTAAAGTTCTCAGTAAAGATAATTGTTCATGCGAATATATCAATTATTTTGTAACAGAGGCAGCATTGTAATTCTTTGAAATGTAATTGTAAGGAATAAAGGAAATGCAAGGAAATTTAAGAAGTTAAATCTGACCTTATCCATGGCGTCGTAACTGTGCGCGCGCTGACTTCGCTGAGCATCATGGGTGGAACTTCCTGCTGCGTTGCTCATTGAAGCTGACCGGAAGTAAGATGGTGTCCAAGGTTTCACTGATAGCACATTTTTGTAATTTTTAAGATTTCCAGATATTTTGGAAATCCGGCTCGAAGGACCACTTTGTTTTGTTTTAATTGAAGCTAGATTGCCTGAGGCAGGCGCTGGTTGTAACTCTCTCTCTGCAGGACCCGTTCTGCGTTTTGCACGTGTTGCGGTCGCAGGTCACGGGGTGATGATACTCACAATGAAACACTGACGTGAAATTTTGGAATTTATATATTCGAGCATTTACACTGCACTTGAAATTATATTTACACATTAATTGAATAGTTAGAACATTTTGTGGTTAGGTTTTGGCACGCAAGTTAACCTCCATAACGCAAGGGTGCAAACTGGTAACTGGCACCTTTTACAGGAAGTGCCCTGTTCTGAATGGTGGGGGAACCTGGTACCAACACCATGCAATGACTAAGGCGGGAAACCAGGAAACTTTAAAAATGAACATTAATTCTTAACAGGTCGTATGACTTTTTTAGTTATTACAAAAAATGAATGCTAGGAAATTCTCTACAAAACAGATTATATAGTTTTTTTACATACAACTAACCGTTCAGTAAATAACACACTATTAAGTTTAGCTTAAACAAGGTTAACAATTTAATGTCAATATGATAGATGTCAAAAGTTTTACCAATACAAAACTTGGAAATTACTGGATTCTAACATTAGTTCTGCCATCTATGACCACTGGTTTGGATTCAAGTTGTAGTGACATCGCCATGGATATGCCATCTACGAGTGCTGGATCAAGTTCAGACGACATCCCCATGGACATGTGAGCTATAGGTGTTGGTTCAATTTCCAGTGACATCGTAATAGGCATATATGATGAAGAGGTTTGTATTTTTGTGAATTATCTGTTACAATGTTATGTACCTATTTTAATTATGGATTGCAGCTTTGGTGTCACTGTAGGAAACCAGGCGACGGCGAACAAATGGTAAAATGTTATGACAGAAAATGTAGAATAAAATGGTACCATTCAGCATGCCTACAATTAAAAAAATTCCTAAAGGAAAGTGGTTATGTGAACTCTGTAAATATACTGCTCCACAAATGAACTGGACCATTTGCATATATTGGTGCAATTTTTAAAAATATTTTCCAAAAGGGCAGTCATGAAATTTTTGGTAACCTTTCATGATTGTGTGTCACTATAAAAAGCATTTCTTTTCATAATTCTGTTTAAAGAAAACGAAGTCCATTAATAAAATATCATCATTTTAAAATTTACAATTTTGCCCAAATATTGATAGCACATTGCATACAAAGTATGCTGAATTGTTGCCAAAGATTTTTAAACGTTCTGGAGAGACTCAAAGAACTATTAATTAACCTTTTTTTGTGATTCCTCTTATTTTTGTGAAATATAGTTTTTTATAGTTTCATAATTTTTTAATTTTATTAATATGATTTTGTTAATTCTTCAGTTGATATTTGAGAATAGCGAAATTAAATATGCTTAATATGAGTATACTATAAAACAAAAGCTTTTATATACAGTGTGTCCCCGGATAGGTGAAACGACTCTTGTGAAAGGTACAAAATTCTCGATTTAAATTTTCATTTTTTGGGGTTCAGCCCTGCTGGTTAAAGGCGAATTTTCAGTAGAAATATAACAAGTGCTTGAAAAATTTCCGGAAATATTTGGAAATATGTTCTTCAGCTATTTTTTCAATAAGAGCATGAGTGCATGCCAACTGAAAAAATCCCGACTCCGAAGGAGGAGGGATTTTTTCTTGGAGGCATGCACGAATGCTTTTGTTGAAAAAAAATAGCTGCATAACATATTTCCAAATATTTCCATAGGGAAATTTGTTGAGCACGCGTTATATTTTGATAGAGAATATCACGAATGAAAAAACACAGTAGCAACAATCAGTATCGGCCTACTGACTTTGTTCAGAGCTTCATTGTTTCTAAATACTTTGATGACAGTGACAGAAGTGGAAATTTCCCGGTAAATTTCCGATTATCAATTTTCGCCGTTACCATGGTAACTTTCCAACTAAATTTGCATAAGGGATATTCTCAACAAAATTTCAGTTTTGAAAAATCAAGTATGCCTTGGAAATTTTAAAAAACCTATTTTTCTGTGAGGTAAAGTACCTTTTATGTGGCAAATACGACAAAAAGTTATTAAAAAAAGTTGTTTAGAATCAACACATAGGCCTCTATACCAAATTTCAAAATCCTCAGCCAACTTTGATCTCTCACAATTTCTTTTATGTTTAGAATTTTACTTTTAACAAAGTTTTTTATTTCATAATAAAAAAACTTTGTAAAAATAAAATTCATTGATTTGGGAAATAAACTTGAAAGAAAATGTGAGAGATCAAAGTTGGCAGAGGATTTTGAAATTTGGTAGTGGGGCCTAGATGTTGATTCTAAACATCTTTTCTTTATAACTTTTTGATGTATTTGCCACATAAAGGGTACTTTACCTTACAGAAAAATAGATTTTTTAAAAATTTCCAAGGCATACTTAATTTTTCAAAACTGAAATAATGTTAGAAATTCGCCTTTAACGAAGCAGGGCTGAACCCCAAAAAATGAAAATTTAAATCGAGAATTTTTTACCTTTCACAAGAGTTGTTTCACCTATCTGGGGACACACTGTATATATATATATTGTGACATAATGTAATAAATACATTTTTATGGGTGGTCCAGTACATTTGTGGAGCAGTATATAAATAGAATTATTTTGTTATTCTCTGTTGATAGAATTTGTAAATATGTTGATCCTTTATACTTTATCCATTGCAATTCTTTTTCATACTTAATTTAGACATTAGTTCTTCTGTTATTTTGTACTGTTATGTAAATATTTTGATTGTTTATGTACCTTAAATTAATTAAAATTTTGTTATAAATTATGGAATAATAAGATTAATGATAGCAAGCTGCTTTTGCTATTAACTTTAAGAGTACCCGCTAGGCTTGTTCGTTTCTTACCGTTATTCTTTGTACCTTCTTTTTATACCAGAATTCCGATTACTCATATATTAAAGCTTGTGAGTCAAATTTACATACTGGTCAACATTGATTTGTCAGCTCCATACCGTATGTTTGCATCTGTTGTAAAAAAGTATTATTATAACTAAAATGAAACAAAATGAACTATTGATGTAACAAATTTTTAAGACTTAAATTTACCAATCAGTACGGGAAGTCATAGTAGCAAGTTACGGCATCGATCCATCTCCTGCAACCATGATTAAAGTTTATTTTAGTTAGGATGATTATTTTAATTTTAATTTACGAGGATAAATTAAAAAGTCCCCGGCCTAACTTAGATAGGATACAAATTTGCGTAATGTTTTTACGGCGTTATATTGTTTCAAGATTTATCAGTCTGGCTCTGGAATAGCAAAAATTTCTGGAAAATAATAATTGTTTGACAGACTGTCAAAGTTGCTAAGGTTTTGCATGCTGTAAGCATGGAGCGTAGTACGTAGTACTTTTGGCCAGGACAAGACGCGAGCTAACCCAAGTATGTCAGAAGTTTATAACAGCAGCAGAAACAGTAAACCTGAAAATAAACGAAAGCAAATCCAAATTTATGGAACTAGGACCAGCAGAAAAAGCACAAGAACAAAAGGACGATTTGATAGTAGAAACAGGACCAACAAACAGGATAAGGATAGAAAGAGTTAAAAAATATACATACTTAGGAACTGTCATAACCGAGACGGGGGACGAAGAGAAAGAAATTGAAGCAAGATTAGCCAAAGGGGATAAATGTGCAGGGGCTCTAAACAAAATAATAAAATCTAAAAGTGTATCTAGGAAAGCTAAAATCCATCTATATAAAACAGTCATAAGACCAACGGTACTGTATGGGAGCGAAGTGTGGATCCTTAATAGAAAAGAGGAAACGAGAATAGATATATGGGAGAGGAAAATCTTGAAAAGAATATTTGGAGGGAAGAAGGAAGGAGAAATATGGTTAAGACGATCAAATGAGGAAATAAAGAACCTTTACAAACAACCAGAGCTCAGTAATCAAGCTAAAGCAGCAAGGCTGAGGTGGCTAGGGCACTTAGAAAGACAACCAGAAAACAGGATTCCTAAGAAGCTAATGGATACAAACCTAGGAGAAACGAGAAGAAGAGGAAGGCCGAGAAGGAAATGGTTAGACGCAGTTAAAGAAGACCTGCGAGAAAAAGGGATACAGGACTGGAAGACACTAGCTAAAGACCGGAAGAGATGGAGGGAAACCATCAAGCTATGGGCCTAAAAGGTCTGAGTACAGCAACTATATAATATATAAGCATGGAGCAAGCTGAAATTTGTGCAGTTATTAAATATTTTCATATTAAGGGTTTAGCTCCAAAAGAAATAAAAGATGAACTAGACGGCACATTATGCGAATCTTCCCCTTCATACAGCACAGTTAAAACTTGGGTTGCGGACTTTAAACGTGGTCGCAGGAGTACAGAAAATGCACCGCGTTCAGGAAGACCAAAAACACCCACCACAACAGAAATTATCGAAAAAGTTCATAAAATTGTCTTGAATGACCGGCGATTGAAGTTGATGGAGATAGCAAATACTATGGGCATTTCAACAGAGCTGACATATTATATCCTAACTGAAGTTTTGGGGATGAGAAAGTTGTCTGCGCGATGGGTGCCGCGAAAAAAGTCTTGAAAAACGACGCGGGTTAGCAAAGAAAAAATTCTGTATCATCGGGATAATGAGCCCTGTCACAAGTCAGTTATTGCCATGGCAAAAATTAATGAATTGCTGTTTGAATTGGTACCCCATGTCCCCTACTCGCCGGACTTAGCTTCCTCAGATTTTAGTTTATTTCCAAACTTGAAAAATGTCATGCTGGAAAGAAGTACGAGTCCGATGAAGATGTGATTGCTGTCACAAATGTCTATTTTGACCAATTGGATGAAAGGGCTTATAGGGATGAAATAAGAGCACTTGAATATAGGTGGACCAAGTGCATTGAACTTGACGGGGATTACGTTGAAAAATAAAATTACTGTTTACATGATTTTCGTTTATTTTCTTGTCTAGGCCGGAGACTTTTCAATTTACCCTCGTACATGCTATAACGCTCATACCTGCATATAGCAGAATATATCTACACTGCATCTCTTGTAATAAGGGTAACACCTGTTAGAGATGCCACAATAAATAAATATTAAATAGCTTCAAAATATCCGTTATGCTTTATGCATTAATAGTTATTTAACCAACAAGTGTGTTAATGAAGGCGATTAATAATCGAAACTGTTTAAAGCACGAACGAGCGATAGCGAGTGAGTGCCTTTAATAGTTGAGATTATTAATCGCCCATTAACAAACGAGTTGATTACAAAATTTTTTTGTTGACCACAAAATCTTTTTTTGTGACGAAAAATTTGATTAATACAACTAACCTCCATGCAAAATATCATCAAAACGTCAAAATCACAAAAACAGTTAATTAATGAAAAAGAGTGGATTAATCAAAAACAGTGTATTAATGGCGTCTATTAATCCATACTTTTTTAGGAAAAATAATTCATTAATATTGAAATTAAGAAGCGGTCAACGAAAAAATTATTTTTCATACTTAATTTAGACATTAATTATTCTTTTATGTTGTGTAGACAGCATGTGTAATTTTATTGATTGTTAATGTAGCTTACATAGTTTCGAAATATCTTTATGTTTCTTATCGTATAGGTACTATTTAATAATTTTTGCTATGTGATATTGTAATTTTGCTTTTTATTAATTATTGGACACATGCAGAAAAAGATAATCAAATAATTTTACATTATATAATAAATGGTGGTGGATAGTATTAACGTTAGATCCTTAATTAACTAATTTTAATAATTTTGTAGATATTATTATTATTATTAAAGTAAAAATAATTAGATTAACTTTGTTAATACAATTTATTTCATAATTATACAATTATAGGAGAGCATAAATTTACGAGTGCAGAAGAAACTGTTAATATCTGATCTACCACAGCAACATCGTCAGTTTTCTTTTTTGCCAGGAACATGGGCATCGTTTCGTGAAGAACTGTATTTTTTTGACGAAGGACACCAATAACGCGTTGGACGTGTATTCTGAAAAAAAGATATAATTAAGATAATTATTGTAACAATATACTTGCACTACCTCACGCTTGCTATATTCCTGGTTGATGCTATATCCCTTGGATCGAGCTGCCGTTTCCCTTTTAGAAAAGCAGAGGCGTAATCACTGTGGCCATATGTAGTCCTACGGAGTCTTTTATTAAAACGCCACGATCTGCCAATACAAAATCTTCTGGCAAGAGATTGTTTAAAATCCCACAATCCTCTGTTAGACCTTTATCGCTTATTCTGCCACCATATCCATGTGATACAAATGATATTGATCCAGGAGGAGTGATGCCTATTAGTACCTTTACCGTATTATGTTGTTTGTACGTAGATCATGTAAAGTACGTTTTTTTCCTTTTTGTCACTTTGACATTTAAAATTAAATTGTCAGTTTTTCTTTTTTGAAACTGAATAAGCGTAAAAAATGGAATCTTTTAAAATTAAATGTAAAAAAGCATTTCTAAAGTGTGCAGAGGAACTGTTGGATCTGCATCTTAACACACCAGAAGAAGACGTTTACGAAAGATTAGCAAGAGCTTTTGATGTACATAGAACTTTAATGCCAGATTTTAAATTTCCCACCAATTTTTAGTTCTATAAAGTTACTACAACAGATTTTACCAACATATATTTTTTAAAGGAATCCAAGTTATACCAACATAAACCCTAAATTCTTTGACCTTGAAAATTTTTATAGGAAAAAAACGTACTTTAGTACATTGTACTTCAAGGCTACTTGATTTTTTCACTCTCATCTCAAAACAATCGATTATTACTGAAATCTTGTTGCCAAATGCTACCTTGAAGCATTCTGGCATTGGTTTAATCACCTGATCTCGTTCAGGCCAAATAATAAAATGTTTCATCCGATGATACATAATATTCAATGTGGTATAAAATACTCTGGAAATTGTTTGTATGCTGACGTTAAACATGTATGCCAATAAACTAAAATCTAAATGTAATCTAAGTTTTATCACCGTTATCAAAAACATGGCTCTAAGCATGTTTTACGTACTGAATTAGGAATAAATATATATAATTAAATGTGAACTGTATATATTGTATGTATTTGGTATAGCATTTGCCATAGTAGACGTGTGTAAAAGATTTTTTTTTTTGTAATGTCACAAACAAAGTATATCTATCTAACGCCCAAAACTTTAAATGCGGCATGTGCCGTGGGCTACAACGTCATTCTTCCATGCTCACGTAAAACTTTTACATTCACTGGAAAACTCTCACTTTTCTTAATTTGTATAACAATTCTTTCCATAATTTTTTTTACTGCGTTCCAACAACGTCATATTAATTAGGACGCCTTCCAGAGGCGAGCGTTTCCTTTCCAGAGACTTTCCATTTGAAAAAATATTTTTTGGAACTTTTCCTTACTGTGCTTTTAAAACTTTCTTTAGTGCAACAAAAGTTATTAAATTCGTCGTACATTTTAAATGCGGCATATGCCGCGGGTTTCAGCTAGTGTAATTAATAATGTAATAACCGAACCCTACTGCAAGCTGAAAAGCAGCAGGATAAATAAATTACTACTACTACTACTTATTGAAAATCTAATTTCCATGCCAAGGTGCATGAATGCCGTAATTAGAAGTAGAGAAGGGCATACACGGTATTCATGTGAAATTAAATCCATTAATTCACTACAAAGAAAAATTCGAGGGTCAAGGAATAGCAGAACAAATAAATGAAGTCATACAGACTGAAGAAGAAGCTACAGAATGTATAATAACTAGAGAAGAAGTGGAGTATGTAATCCGCACAATCAAGATTGGAAAAGCGGCTGGGAAGGATGGAATTGCTCCGGAGATGATTAAAATGGGAGGACATAAAGTAGTGGATTGGATAACGAATATATTTCAATTGGTCTGGTCACAGGGGGAGATACCCAATGAGTGGGAACAAAACATAATAATGCCACTGTACAAGAAGGGCATCACAAACTCTTGTGACAACTACATACCACTGTGCATATCGTCAGTAATATACAAATTATATACTAAAATCATTGAAAGAAGATTAAGGGCAGAAATAGAAGATTTACTAGGAGAGGAACAGGCAGCATTCAGACCTAGAACACAGACCCAGGGTCATATACATACAATACGAATGGTAATAGAGAAGAACCTAGAGAAAGGACAAGAATTACGATTAGCATTTTTGGACATAAAATCAGCCTTCATGTGGGAAGTATTAGAAAAGTATGGGGTTAATAGGATATTAATTAATGCTATTCGGAGTATATATAGTAATGTTGAGGGATATATCAGAGTAAATCAAGAAACATCAAGAAAATTCAGAATGACGAAAGGAGTAAAACAGGGAGACAGTTTAAGCCCCTTATTATTTGTAATTGTAATGAATGAAGTGATGGTAAAATGTAGGAGTAAATTGCCCAAAACAAGAATAGGTAATAGAAAGCTAGAACCAGTATACATACAGTATTTGATTTATGCAGATGATATAATATTAGTAGCAAAGAATGAAAAACAGCTATAAAGATCAATAGACGTGTGGAACGAGGAATTGGTAAGGGCAGACCTAACTATAAACTATAGCAAAAGCAAAGTAATGAAGATTAGTAAGGATCAAACACCGATGAAGGACATAATAGTTGAGAATCATAAGTTGAAAGAAGTCCAAGAATACACATACCTTGGAACGGTAATAACTAAAGATGAAAAAGTAGAGGTAGAAATATTAAACAGGATAAATGAAGCCAACCAAATATATTGCGCTATAAATAATACACTCATAGGAAAAAAGGAAATAAACAAAAAAACCAAAAGACAGATTTACAACACGATATTTCTACCAGTACTTATCTATTCATCAGAAAACTGGATATTAAATTATAAATTAAAATCTAAAATTACAGTGACCAAAATGAAGGTTCTACGTAAAGCAGTGGAATACACAAGGAGAGACATGATTAATAACAGCACTATCAGAAATGCTATGGAAGTGGAACCAGTGGTTAAGAAGATTGAAAACAAACGAAATGGTACGGGCACGTATGTAGAATGAGTGAAAACATGGGAAAAACAGTTAGAAGAGATAGTAAAGGGAAGAAATAGATCAATGCATGAAGTGAAAGTGATGGCAAGAAACAAAAGAATTCAGAAAGTGGGTAGAATTATAGTTAGTGAAAACCCGACGTCTAAGGGCATAAGGGAAAGACAAAGAAGAAGAAGAAGAGAAATGAACCAGTAGGTATACCAGGAAATGGAGGAAGAACCACTTAAAACAAAGATAGAAAAGAAACAACTAGCATGGCATGGACATTTACTCAGAATAGACCCGAGAAGAAAAACTAAGCAATATCTACAAGCGAAGACAACAGGAAAGAAGAGACAAGGATGGCCAAGGAAAACATTCAAAAATAGTGGAAGAATTAATAAAGTCACATGGCACAACATCAGAACAAGTTAAAGAAACAGTAACCGACAGAAAAAAATTGAGGGAATGGATAACATGTCAGTCAGGCCCTTTTGCAGTTTTTAGCAATTCAACTAACAATTTAAGCCTTCAGAGCAGTCTGACTGTATTTCAAATCTTTTTTAGATATTTTTCATCGCACAACATTGTAACGTCATTAAGCATAATGATTTTTTAAGCCCCTGTTCTGGTGTTGCTAATTGCGGCAATTTGGAAATCCCTTCTAGTTTTGTTTTGGCAGTTGGTTGTTAAACATTTCAGTATTTCGAACATTTAAAAGTTCAGCCTGTGGGTGCGACAAGGATGGCTATGGCTCGCTCCGCGGTCACCAGTTGCACGTCTAGCGCATTCTGCACTGCAATTGGTGGGGAGCGATGTTTCCTCGAGCCCAGGTGCCGTTTATGTGCGCTGGCCTCTAGGCAGTTCCCAGAGAGACGTGTTTGAGTAAGCTTGTGTGGTGGCAGTCCGGTCTCTTCTTACGTGCCGCTGCAGGGAATACGGTGTTATGTGGCTTGTATAGTCAATTAATGCGCCATTGATAATTATGCGGGAGCACGATCTCTGTATTTACCCATGTAACGGCTACGTTGTCAACAATTTCATTAACCAAGGGAGGTCAACGCAAAATTTCAACCCCCCCCCCCCCATTAACAGTGGGCGCTTTTCCCAGCTGGGCGTACTGAATAAGCTACCTTTTCGAGTTGCTACATTTGTGATTTGAAATGTGTTTGATAGGTCACTAACTGTGATCCAATATATGTATTAACCTTATCGTCTTTTTCTTGTATCTGTTGCGTCTTGTGCATGTCTGTTACAGGGTGACTGTGTCGCTGTGCTACAACAGCTGTGAGGTGAGGCCCGGACGCTGAGGAAAGGCATTCCAGGTAGGTGGTTGCGTCTGGTACTGCACCGTGGCTCCCGAAATAGTTATTTGAGTATTTTCCCGAAATAGTTATTTGAGTATTTTTCCGACCTGGTACTTTGAGTGCTTCTCGCCCCGTTTCACTCTCCAGGTCCGGTTGAACGTGGGAATCTCGATATTGGATCTGGTGGCGCCCTCTCTTTAACAGCAACCTACACATATCACGTCACGCTTGCCCTGTGGCGTACCGTTGTGAACCACGCCCATCTCCCTGAGCGCATTTGAGCCGAGGCCTTTAGCCTGTTTTATCGATTTCCCAGGGTGAGCGTGCCCCATTTCCCGGATTTGTTTAGCCTTCGGTACTCGCCTATCAGCGGATGTCGTAAGGACAATTTAATACCGTAACAAACACTACAATACCCGACGTCGTAATGGTATTAACGGATAAGGGAAAGAAGAAGAAGTGATCATTGTTAGATGTATTGGCCAATTTGTAATCTTATGTAACGAATTTGATTTTGTTTTTAAACTTGACCAAACCGAAGAAGGCTAAACATTAGTCGAAATATATTTTTGGAAAAATTTTTAAAATTGTAAAGCTGTTATTTCCTCGATACTTGGTATGGGTAGTTAATGATGTAGGGTGATAATTTGATAGTTGAAGGCTGTTGTCTTTTTCGTAGATGGGAATGACAATTGCTTCAAGTCATTCTGTTGGTAGTGTTGATTCATTGAAAGAGAGGAATTGTCATTTAATCTGGAAAGATAATTCAGAACATGTTGTTCGTTGAACTCGATTTTCTTCAAGCTGGTTCTGGAAATAACCTTGAATATGTTCTAATTCATACTTTTTTCCAGTTTATGGGTATATCAACGCTTATCACATAACCTAAAGTCAATATCAAATCTAGCACGCGAAAGAAACCTTATTCGAGGTGGAAGGAACATTATCAAAACTTTGTGTAGCTTGCCTCGTACAGAGCACGACCCGTACACTTTTACTGTTGATTTGTTATATTACAACGTAAGTATCAATTATATGTTGCCAAACAATTTCTTTTAATTAAGTGTATTTATGTGTAGGCAAGTACTGCAATAGTGACAGTAACAGGGGTATTTCGTGAAGTTCACCGATCGCGGTCGTCCTCAGAACGAATTCTAGGTTTTTTCAGAACATTCACTCTAGCAAGTGCCGCTAATGGAGAGTACAATATAACAAATGAACAGCTGTTTGTTAGTAATGCCGCAACGGAGCAACAGCAGAGAGCGTTTAAGATTGCTCGAGTAGCAAAAGCAAACCGTTTCTCAGTAAGAAGTGCACGGAATGCCAAAGAAAAAAATGAAATGGAACAGACGTTGAAAACGATCACCAATTTAAATTTGGAGTGGTCAAAAAAGTATAAGTTGATTGAATTTTATAAAACTATTTTATTGTGAATTATTATGCCGTAGGTTTCTAGAAGACTGTCGCTATGATTTTAGAAAAGCATTGTTTCTTTTTGTTGACTTTTATAAAGTCGATAAAATCCCAGAGGAAGCTTTTGCTGCAGATACAAGTAAATAATGCAGTTTTAATTAATCCTGCATTTAATTGACGAGACTGACTGGAAAGATATTTGTTGTTACATTAAATTAGAATAAGTACTTCTTGTATTACTCACACTGCTGAAAACATCCCGCTTAGCCCAAATCACAAAATAAATGAACAACTACAAGCTGTAAGGGCCAATCAATGGGTTAGGCTAGCCACCTGCCCAGCCCGCTGGCGAAGATGGCTTATAAAACCGCATTCAGTGTGGTACTAACGGGCTCTCAGCCTATACTAAGAGGAAGAAGAAGTGAAACTTGATGCAGTGGTAAATTTGGTGCAACTATTGGAGAAACACGGGAAAACCTCTAGGTGAAAACCATGAAGAGGGCTGATGAGCAAAACAGCAAAGAAAAATCTACTAGAATGGAAACTCATAAGAAAGCAGACGTTATTATGTTGATGGGCGACCTCAGTGTCAAGGTAGGCAGTGACAACACGAATATGGGCCAAGTAATGGGACAAATGAATGGAAATCGTGAACTTTTTGTTGACCTCTGCACAACCAGTCATGGGTGGAACACTCTTTCCGCACAAATAAATACATAAATCTCTCCAAATAACCGAACTACAAAACCAGATGGACGACAGAGCAATAAGCAGAAAGTGGACGAGATCCCTTTTAAATGTATGCAGCCGCCAAGGTGCCGACATTGCTAATGATCATCACCTAGTAGTAGCAGTTATTAGACTAATTAAGGTTGCGAAAATAAAACAATACAACATTTTAAAACGACCTAAACTAAACTAAACAATAGGAAAACACTAGCAAACCTCAAAAACGATAAAGCCAAACAGGCAAAGTATCATAGAAACAAGTACAGACATACTAGGAAAAAAGAACAAAAAGAAGGACTGGATAACTCAAGACACCTGGAACAAGTATGAACGAAGACATCACATTAAGGGACAAATAAACATTGCAAAGACAAACTAAGAAGACATTATAACTTTGCAGTCAAAATAAATGCCAGAAAAGATGAACCCAATTGGATAGAAGAGTTAGTTTAAAACAGCTCAATCTGGCACAGAATTTAAAAACAATAGAGAACTGTACATATAACAAAATACATAGTTAATAAGAATTACATACCTATGTGACTGCCCAAATATTTATTTAGTTTATTATTTAGAATTAGAAGGCCAGACCAACAGCGGCTGTTTTAACAGCCATCGAATAGACGATCGGCGCTAAATTTAAAATAATATAAATGTAAAACTTAAGTCGAATAAAAATTTTAATTAATTATTTTATGTTAAAATTATTTCAAAGGTTATTAAAAATAAGTTTCCATGATTATTAAGAGTAAGTATACAAATAGTAACACGTTAATTATTTTGATAACAATGTCAATGGCATCTTGTAGTTCACGATTATTGTATGTTCTAACTAGTCAAATAACAGGCGAGTGTAATTGAAAATTAGTACTGAATCGATGCAAAAATCCCAAAATAAAGATGATGAGTTACGGAATGGGTATGATGGAATTTTGATGTGAAACTGAGAAATAATCGAAATGTCATTATAATAACCTTCAATAAATTTATGAAGTGCTTTGAAGTCCATTATATTTTTTCTATATTCCAGAGTCACCATGTTAAACTGTTTTCTATAGCTCATTTTTTCCCTTCATTCTAAGACACATTAGGAAACTTTTTTGAATTGACTAAATTCGACCTATGTATTTAGTAAAATGAATCTCAATTCCACAAAGAATTTGAAAAAGTCAACAAGTTTAAGTATCTTGGTACACATCTTGCGATGGTATTTAGCCCTCCACTCAACTCTAGTTGCAGTGCAAACAAATTATAAATCAAATCACAAAAGCACAGAGTTGGGATAATTCACACAACTGTAAAATTTCACATAAATTGTCAGCCCGTAATTACATAGGCAAAGAAAGAAACTCAATTTTTATAAGTTGGAATCATTGATGTAATTTTAGCGTAATATAAAAGGTTTGTGCGAAGTAAAGCTAAACCCATTTGAATAAAACTGGCACAGAAAGGTTCGAAATATGTTCAGTCTAAAAGAAGCGTAGAAATTAAAGTAATTAACATGTGGACAATTTTATGAGCATTTTAAAATAAGAGTTAAGAATAAAAAGATCATAGATGGACTGTGCAGAATGCATAAACCAGGCAAACAAAGAAATTACTACATGCTACAGCAAGATGTGAAAATTGCAGAAAAGCAAACAACAGGATATGAAACAAGAGTGATGTGAAAACTAATCAGTGTAGTGGCGGATTGAACAATCAGTGAAATTAAAAACAAACTAAGTGGCGCAATAAGACAGTGAAAAATCCGAAATTCAAAGGACAATTATTTTAGTATTAAGGATTGTAAATATAGCATAAGTTCAATTTAATTGTAAAAGTAATATTATTGTACTTGGTTGATTTCCCATGTTTAAATTGTTAGATAGTGTTTTGTTTATAGCGACCAGGAGGAATTAACATTTGAATAAATTCTTGAATTGACAGCCAGTTTTTACTCTTCGGATAAATTAAGTTTTTATACAGTTAACATAAAATTAATTCAGTAAAACATATACCAAAGTGCTCAGAATTTTGAAGAGTACCAGCAAGAGTAAAGGTAGCAATTTCCACGTCGTGAAGTGATTTTTCTTCGGCTACCTCCATCGGACGGGAACGGCAAAGAGGGAAGCTTCCGATTCAGCTAGTTTGGAGTACTGCAGGGATTCCGGAGCTTATGCGAGGTGTACCAGCGAGTCAGCCCAGTGGATACGAGCCACATCAACCAACCCAGCATCCTGGGGGTCCAACTTACACAGCAGGCAGCACAGAGTGGGTCCGAGGTACCAGCCGATCTAAGAAATTTTAAGAATGAATCAAGGAACTGAATCCCATTGAATTTCTTTGTCCATTTATCCAGGAATCGTATTTTTAATCATCATTTTGAGGTTAGAAAAAACAAATGCAGCTAGGCGTATAGCACAAACAAATTAGGCGAGGTTTTTAGCCTGAAACAAATGAACCAGGTGACGCCGTTTTGAAGGCGCGATAATTTTAAAACTTACCGGAAAATTTGAAACTCAAATAAACACGCGAGCTGTCAGCATATTTCGATTTATTTTTGGTCAGCTATTTGACAGAACAAGCAGCACTTGCTCGCTGCGTTCTGATTACATTGCCACCCAGTGGCGTACCTTTCACATTCAAATATTTGACAAAAGCAATGATCCCAACCCAGAGATTTGAGTTTCATGCGTAGTTTTCCCGAGCTAGCTAATTTAAAATAGGTACAGATGAGTGAAATATAATTTGAGAGCGTACTACCGTTTGTTGTATTAACCAGTGACAAACTTAGAGACTGCTGTGGTATTTAATCAGCCAAAATTCGAATTGAATGAAACAAAGTATTGTGTAGTGGCCATATTTATTTTTTATAACATTTAAAATTACATATTTAAACAATAATTAACCCCAATCAGTGTAGGAGTCATTACAATATTAACAGCACGAACGACATCAACAAAAAATAGCCTCACGAATAATGGCAGGAAACAGAACAATGTTTGCCGCAGACTCACTGTTACGATCTAAACTACTGTCTCAAACCAGTAAAATACAACTTTACAAAACGTTAATTACACCAGTGGTTTGCTATAGATGTGACTCATGGACACTAAATAAGAATAGTAAAGTCCTGTTAAAGAGATTCAAACAAAAAGTCTTGCGGAAAATATATGGACCAATATATGATGACGACCTAGAAGGATGGAGATTGACAGCGAATTTTAAGGTGGGACGGTTGTTATATGGAAGCCAAGATATAGTAGGATAGGTGAAACAACAACGTATTAGATGGCTGGGACATATGTGGCGGATGCCCGAAGACAGGCCAACGAAAAAAGCGCTAACATGAATACCAGATGGACAGCGATTGGTAGGAAGACCACGTGGACGATAGCTAGATATTGTCAGACCCTAAGAAAATGAGAAGACAGAGATGGCACAATGTAGCTGAGAACAAGGAGCAGTGCAGGAATGTAGTGTAGAAGGCCAAAGCTCTACATGGGCCATAGTGCAGAAGAGAGAGGGAGAGAAAAGCTATAATGGACCTGATTCGAAAGAAGGAAATTTGTGGAATTTTTGAACATTCAAAAGTTTTTTGCTCTTAGGTTTAGTTTTAAGTCATCAGCATAGAGCAGATATGAAGATTTGAAATTGAAAGTTAAATCATTTATAAAAGCAATAAATAGTGTAAGAACTAGGTGAGATTCTTGAGGTACACCGAGATCACTTTAATTTCATCTGATTTGTAGCTATTGTTTATGACACTGTTTTTGTCCCACCAGGTAAGATATAAACCAGTTCAACAGTGTACCTGATATTCCAAAACATGCTAATTGTTGAATTAATATTAAATGATTTGCTTTATCGAACACCTTAGAAAAAAGCGGTGTAAACTGAGATCAGTGAAGTACAGATTAGTCGACATTGATTTGGCAGGAAGGCAACCATGTTGAAATTGCAATATAGAGTATTAAATATGACTTAATAGTGCTGTATTTACTATTGATTCAAGAATTTTATCAAAAATACATAAGTTTAGCAATAGGTCTATAATTGCAAGTTTTTGATGCTAATTTCCACTGTGTCGGGTAAATTCCTGTTTGAAGTGATTTATTAGAAATTAACATTAATGGATAAGCTAATAAGTGTTTCTCTGAATGGAAAAAAAATTGCATCATTCAGCGAACATTTTGATAATCGGGACGGATCCGAAATCAATCCAAAATTCAGAAAGCTTGAGAAGACCTTAATCAAGCTGGCCTTAGAGGAAAACTACCTTATATTCCTCTGTAAAGCCCGTGACAAGAACGTAATTCCAAAAAGACTACTTCTAACTATCCCGATAAACAGCTACCAAGTAGTCCGGATTGCGAGAAGAGCGAGCGAAGCACTAATTAGATAACGAATTAACTATCACCGGTTCTCTAAACAACAACTCGAAGTGCAAATCGAAGAATGCGCACCACCATAAAGAACACGGTCAGTGAAGAAGACTTTGTGAGGATAGACGCGGCTACCAAATTAAGTTACAGTAAGGCTGGGGAAAAAGAGAAACATCCACCTACGAAAGCTGGACAAACTCATCGTAAACGAGAAACCAGCAACGACGAGAGGAAAAACGTCATAAATATATCCAGTAGACAGCTGAAAAGACAGTGCTAGAGAAGGGACTAAACTATGCTGTAACGCCAAGTAATATTCCATAATTTGATCTTATAACTGCCGATGAGGAAACAGCAGCATGCCTAAAACCAGAAGAGGCAGAAGAGTATCAATAAAGAGCAAGAGAAGTCCTTGAGCCTTCAACGAGAATTAAACCTAATCTCACCAGCGGAGATTAGAGCAATCAGTTCTCAAAAATAAAGCTACCATCAAGATACTACCTGCAGACAAAAGCAATCCAACAGTGATCATCGATTCAAACACCTACTCAGAAAAAATCCAAGAGCTGATCAACGCCCCCCACAGGCCCAAAACCAAAGAGGAGTTCTCAGACTTTTAGAGAATGAAACTTACTCCGTATTACAGCAAACCGTCTCACCTATACGGCCTACCCAAGATTCAGAAGGAGGGAATACCTCTAAGACCAATAGTTACTTCCATAAATAAATTCACCATGCCATCCTCTATCCAAGTTCCTGTTAACAATAATATCCCCACTAGCGGCCAAACAACATCCGCCGTGAAAAATACTGAACACTTTGTACACAAGATCAATCAAACTCACATAGCTCCAAATGATGTCATGGTAAGCCTTTACATAATAAGCCTCTTCACACTGTGCCGACAGATGACGCTCTAGCAATAATCAGAAACAGGCTGAAATTGGATGACACACTTGCCGAACGCAAAGATCTACAGGTATTGCGATGGTTTTAAGCCCTGATTCCTACCTCTGTGAGCACTGCAAAATAATGAATAATTCATAAAAGCTCAGAATGGGAGATGGTATCTAATTGCAATAAGTAAAATAAATCAGACTTGAAGTAGTAATCATATTTGCAAAGCAATGCCAGTAATAAGTAAATTAGTTTCATAAAATAAGGAAAAAGGCAGAGCTTAAAACCGTAGATAATGGATTCACACAATATTTAATTAATTTAAAATAATAAAGGGGATGGTGAAATGTCAAAGCCAATCCAATTAAGAATGAATCGAGTATGAAAATAATTATTACATGCTTGTCGAGTGTATCTGTTGGAATCATTGACTTAAAAGTGCAAAATGAAATGGACATTTATTTGAACACCAAAGTTATTAAAAAAGGAAGTGCGCGAAATGAATAATTAATCAGTGCAACTGATATGCGAAAGGACTGTTAAAAGAGTGCAGTGCTAGAAATATCGAAAGACATTAATTGCAAATTTATAGGACAATTTAGTAAATAAGTTACTATTGTAAAAGTTTTTAGATTTAAGCATTTTAATTGTAAAAAGTACCTAAGTTGAATAAGTTCGAATATCCGTTTTATGAATTTGATGTGCATTTGTTGATAACGAACTTTAAAAAAAAATTAACAATTGAATAAATTATTGTTGACAGCTTGGTTTTTGCATCTCCAATTAATTTAAGATTTTCACTATTAAATATCAAAATACATTTAAAATAATAGCACCATTGTGACGAGTAAAATTTAGTGCATCCGGGGAATTGAAGGCATAATTTTCCCTGAGTTTGTGAAATTTTCATCATCGGCTTCCGAGCGACCCTCGCACCAGAGATCCAGCTTCGTACCAGTAACTACAGGCATCGTGAGGGGATCCTAGGCACGAGACCACATCACCGGCAACCCCATCCAGCTCCTGCATGCACGGCACTTCATTCCAGGCGCCCCCGCAGAAGATTTGGCCCAGTTCGACTTTTTCGAGCATCGAGGCGCTGCCTGCGTCAAATTATAAGGTCAGTTTATAAAGCCAATTTAAATGCTACGGACGTGAAACTTACCAGACACATAAAGAAAGCTGCTCCAAAGCTGATTCCAGACATTTCAAACCTTCAGGTAGCCTAGATCTGATAATTCGAAAATGTAGAAGTGAGGTTAGGATTCTGCAGCGTCGACTTCTGTTTTCGCTTAAAAACAAAAGACGAGCTACTGACGCTTCAATTAAGCGGGAGAATTTAAAATTACCTGTTAGATCTGCTCACTGAGTTGTTGTAATTAATAGTGAAAAACACTGAACGACCAGCACTTGATAAATTTCATAACGTAAATTTGTGACAGATTAGCTCGAGTGAAGCATATTAGTTTGCATTTGACCTACGCTCCAGTGGCGTACGAATAAATTTCAAAAACTAACTGTGAACCCATATCTTGAGTAAGAGCTCATGTCTGAAGTTTAGCCAACAAAATTTATATTGCAGGTAGATTACATCACAAGTAGGGGCTTACGATCATTTATTTAAACTTGAGTTACTATACAGCTCATTTTTAATTATCTCCGAGAGACTTAGTTAATTCATTAGTTCTTTGACGAACCCAAACTAAAAATATTTGCTTTGGTAGCTCTAGTTATTTATTTAAAATTAAATTATCATCCTTTAGAGAGCAATAACCACTGCAATATTTTCCATATTTTATATTTATCAATAAATTTTGGTTTAATCTATTTTTTATATAAACGAGTGCGACAATGGATATTAATATCTATTACTACACGCAGTGATTTAACTACTGGGATCGCTACAATACTGGATAATATTTAACTAACGGGAACTTAATTCAAATATCGAAGATCCAACGTCACAATTTGCAAAACAAGATCGATATTATTCGACAAATAGAAGTGATTACGTAATTCAAGCGTTGCTTAGGTGATAACAATTGCAGTAAGTAAATACACGTTACAAAACAAAAAACACTCAGAGGACGCTTCTGCCGAAAGTACACAAAAAATAACGCCACTAAGAGATTCACTAAAATCAAACTTTTAAGAGAAACTTTTTAAACCTTTCCGACGCTTTTTCAATGGAAACTAGGGTTCGAGTCCCCAACAAGTCCCACGATGCCTGGGTTTCTGTTTCTTCGTTGGTCTGCAGATACAAGCCGTTCCTGCAGAACGACTCCTGTAGCTCGACCGCTTCGAAAACACCTCAAATTCAGCCGTTGCCTCACACCTAGGACTCCAACTGCTTTCCACGAACGTCGGTGCCTACATCTAGCTCACAGGGATTTCAATTACACTGCTCGAAGCTCGTAACAATCTCGGAAAAACCACCCAACACACGATGCACAAATCTAACACTTTTTTATACCTCTGCAGATGTGCTACGTGATTCGTAAACCTAGTAGGTTTGAACGAAATAAAAGAATATGGAATTAATTTCAAAACACATTGAATTGGGAAATTCACGTATTAATAATAATTTATTGGAGAAGCCAAAATTAACACCACTGCACAACTTGGCTTCCTTTTCCTAAATGTTTGTCTTCGATTTTACACTGTTTTACATACTTTTGAAGCCTGCTCTGATTACATTTTGTTGTTCAAACACTATTTTTAATACTGCTTTACAAATTATTATCAAGGCCAATGCTATTTTATACTATTTACACAAATTAAACTAGCACATTTGTGGAACATTTTATAAAATATTATTTGATATGCTTGAAATGTTATAAATTGTTATTATAATTATTAAGGCTTAAAATGTGTTCATAGCAATACAGAACAGGAAAAGACGTTTTTGTATATATGACACAGAAAAACAAAATTCAGTTCATGATAGAACAAATGTAAAAAATTTAAATACATTTGCCATATCATTTTTAAAATCTAGATAACTAACAATATTCTTTAGTCATTTATGCACACAGTTTTTAAATTTGTAAATATGTAAAGCTTAAAACCATTTTGTTACAAGATTTGATAACAGAAAGTAAACATTGGTATGTTAACGCTGGTAAATATTGTAATAAGCTGTTTAAACTTTAATCAGATATAGAAAATGTAGTGTCATGTATACACAGCTAACTAGACAGGTAAAAAAGTATTATCTCGATTAACTACATTATTATTTTTTTATGCAATTTTTAATATTTATATATCTTTTCTAGACAGATTGAAAGAGATTTTATTAAATAGTTTCAGAACAACAGAAAATGTTTTTCTTTTTGCTATCGTTATCATTAACTTTGATGAGTAAATTTGTATTTTCACACTATAAAATTTTAAATGATTCACTTAATTTGTACTGTTTATAATTGTTACTTCATAAAGTAAAATTTACATTTGCCTTTATGCTTATCCAGTATGCACTAATGCTGTTGTCACTTTCAAAAACCGTCCTTTTAACATACACATGCTTAAATTGAAAAATAATTAATCCAACAGCTAAATTATAATTTCTGTTTAATTTTAAAACAATACAATTTTTTATTCTTAAATATATTGACTATCATTTTAATACACACGTTATGGAAAATACACACTAAAAATCTAATTATAAGTTACTACATTTACACATGAGATATTATCACAGCCATAAAAGTTATAAGAGTACAGCTTAAAACGTTTCTTTTTAAGTAGTCCAAAGTAGTATTAATTATGGCACATTTGTGCTTTTTATCGCCGATTTTCCTCTTAACTCTTGTTGTATCTCTTCTAAGGTTTTCCCTTTGGTTTCTGGTATGCAGAAGTACGAAAATATCGCTCCTAGAAAGCAGCAAGCCGAAAAAAGGTAAAATGGAACGTGCATCCCGTAGTTGGACGTTAATGATTGGAACAGTTTGGATACTGATAATATGCACACTGAAAATGCGATATTGAGAATACTTAAAGCTTTTCCTTTTATGCTAGCGGAAAACAATTCTCCAAGCATCAAAGTAGGGATTATTCCTAGTCCTGAAGAGCACACCACGATGTAAACCAGCATTCCCGCCAGAGGAACCCATTTCATATCAGAAGTATCAACATTGGTGTTTTGTGAAATGTAAAAATAGGTAGCCTCGATCGCAAGAACAATACAACAAGCTACGCTTGAAAAAGTCATTAATGGTTTTCTACCAAGTTTGTCGACAACAAATGCAAACCCGCTGATTGCAACGAATAAGATGCCTGCAAACAAAATCGCAGATGTTGAAGCAGATACATTCCCTCCAGCTTGAATGAACATATATTGAGTATAAATGGCGAAGGCTGGAAGTCCACTCAACTGCTGGGCTACCCTGATGGCGATGGATATTAACAACGCTTTCCGGTTTGTGGGAACGGTGAATAAATCTTTAAGCGTCCCTGACTCCGATATTTGCCGATTTACATCTTTCGTAAGCGAAATTATTTCATCGTCAACGTTTGTTCTCCATCTCAGGAACCTAAGCGATTCACGAGCTTCTTGCGTCTTACCCTTCATAAGAAGGAAATATGGAGATTCTGGTAGAAACGCAGCGAGTATAACGTGCAGGATGGGTACAAAGCTGAAAATAATAGCTGTCGTTCTTATGTCACAGTACGCACCCACCACATTGACCAAAAACTGTCCGAAATATATGCTAATTGCCATAAGATTTCCCCAAGAACCTCTTACGTGAGGTTGGGCTATTTCCGCTATATACGTTGGAAGCGCACTAAAAACGAATGCGTCGCCCACTCCAGAAAGAGCTCTTGCCACATAAATTACGTAGAGATTTTCCGCAAAGAAAATTAAGATCCAGGCTGATAAATGAGGGATAATTATTAACATAACGGTTTTCTTTCTTCCGATGATGTCTACCAGAATTGCTATTAACGAGGAAGTTACTGCTGCTGTGATGGGTGGGATTATAGAGAAATACGAAGCTTCTTCTAAGGTTATTATGTCGATATGAGATGAGTTGGAAGTTAATATCGTAATTGAAGGCGATGGCCAAGCAAAAAATAGTCCGCAGGTGAACGAAGTCAGCGATGCTAAAAATAAGGATAATTATTAGACTTTTAAAAACTAAACTCCAGATAATACATACCCACTAGAATAACCAGAATTTGAGGCCAGTCATGATTTTCATCAGTATAGGGGATGTAACGTTTCAAAAAGTTGCCCTGGTGCTTCATGGCGACTGCTGCTCTTCTACACTTCGTTAGAAACTAACTTGTAGTGCGGAATAAATTAAATATTTAAATACAGTTGAATGATGACTTAGCAAATTGATAAGGGCAATAAATGATATCTCTTACATATCGCACTAATTCTTAAATCTCTGAAGCATGCAAACAGTATATGCTAGACGGCAAAACATATCACTTTTGCTTTGCCTGATTTTATTTGAGCAACGATTTTAAATCTTTCAGAAACGTGGTAACTACGTCAAATCTTGACTTGATGTAAAATTGTGAAATAATTATGACCAGACAAGAGAATATAGCCGAGTTAAAAATGAAATATCTTTATTAAGTTGAAATAGATTACAAAATAGAAAATAAATGTTTGTCTTAAACTAGGAGTAAGTTAATCAGGGTCGTATAGTATACATCTTTTTTGTCAATGATAATTATGACAGAAATAATAGCTATTCATATTAGATACTACAAAATAAAATGAAGTGGAATATGACTAGTATTTTAACACTTTTTCAATATCGAAATATTCTTCTATATTATGAAATATACTAATACATTTACAGAAACATGATAGATGAAAGTGCGTTATATACATAACGAATTTTTAAACTGGAATTTCGACTTTCGGATCAATGCGATAGATAACCTCACAACTGCTGGTAAGAGACCCATCATCTTGACACTGTGAACAATTCTTTATTTCGTTCCCATTCACGTAATATTTATCAATTTAGATAAACAGGTTCTGTTTAGGTTTCATTTCACATAATTTTATAGTTCTAAGTTATTCTAGTTTAATAAACTTCATATAATGAAATTTTAGACGTTACAAATTAATATTTTCCTTTAAATTTTTAAGTAAAAATCCTATTTTGTGCTATAACTTTGTTACTAATGTCAGTTAAGCTATTTTTAATACTTGACACAAGATCGACAGCCTATAAGTATACTGGGTGTACCTAAAATTTACAAAAATGTTTTTATAGAGGATTTTATACACAAATTTAGAGAATTTTAGCAGTTTAGCTTATCTGCGAAAATGCACCCCTGCCGATTTATAGACTCTTAAAGTTGCGTTAAGAATTTAAAGAAAATGCATTATTTCTAAAGATATACGAGATAAGATTTGTCGGTTTACTTTCGAAACTCCCCTATATCCTAAAAAGTAAATGAAGGTTTAGCCATATCTTGTATACAAAAGATATATAACAAGAAAATTGCAGTTACATTTCATTTTGGCAAGTGTTTATCTTTAGTATAAAGATTATGAAATATTGCTATGCTATACACCTTCTCTCAGTGCTGTTAGTTTACTCAATTTAATTAAATCAGGTAGTTTTTCAATTATTGAAGCTTGTATGATCTTACGGTTGTATTAAAATAACTTTTTATTTTAATAAGTTAATGCTAGATATATGCCCTTTTATAAAAAATTTATTTTACTTCTCTTTTTCTAGCTCTTTGAGAAATCACTACTCTTAACTCAACTTAGGTCCATGCATATTCAAATCAATTTTATAATAGTTAATCAGCACACAAGAAACATATTATTTATAATTATGACATTTCAACAACTGCCAAAGTGAAAAGTCAACTAAATGATTCCTGTCACCACCTCTCCTTGTCACCTCCACCAAGCGGGTAGCCATCCAAACTACTTTTACCTCCAATGTAAGCTCCCTGTGTTTCAAAATCTCCTTACTTCCAACAGTGACAACAATACTCCTTATCCAATTATTATAGGACAATTGCTACGTCCCGCAAGACCTCGATGCTCCCTACGCCAAAATCCAACTCAGCTGTAGAAATCCCTTCCAAATCCAACAGTACCTTCACATTAGGGTTCATCCAATTCCAGACCAATTGTACATGTATTCACCTGGCAGCAACTCATGAAGTTCAATCAAAAGGATACCTAATATTGATTTATATTATGTAGTTTATGCAAATCTTCTGCAGACATTATTATTCCATGAAGACTAACTAATTATTCGTAATTCTTCTTTGTACCATTTGTACTCTTCTATATTATACAGTTAGTTTTTTAAAAATTCGTTTTTATCTTCGTTTCACTGATTTTAATTACAGACACGCTTTAATACTACAAACAGATACTATACATCTTTTATAAAACGGTTATTATTATTTAAAATTTACTTTTATTACAACACCGTTTACATAGAAAATTTTGTTGTTATTTTCTTATCATATCATTTTCCCTAGCAATAAATTATATCATTTTTTGACAATGTAAAACTCCTGGTACATTTCTATATGATATATTTTATTATAACATTTCACAATTGACTTTTTCAGATAATCATTTGACTTTGGCTTTCACTTTAGTTATGCCGTTTGTCAGTTAATACAAATTAAGATCTAAGCTCTGATGTTACCAAACAACTATCCCAACTAAATCAACTTATATGCTCGAACCTTTTTAATAAACTATTCACAATTTAACAGTAACTGTATCTAATCTCTCATTCGTTAAACAAATCTCAAATGGTACTTATAATTCGTAAAACCCCTCTTGTACTTTTTAATTGCTAATTATTAATCTCAAGAAGCTACCACTACAATATATTCACATCTTGTGTTTAAATTTAATCATATTGCCGTAGCCCTTAAAGTAGACAAAGAGAGAAATGCTGCTATGTAGACTTGTCATGTCAAGTTCTCCACTTGAACACACGGTTTTTAAGTTGGTGTTGTTCTATGCTTAATTGTGAGTGCATAATGGTATGTTTATGTTCTTTTCATCTACTACAAGCAATTCAAATAATGTAAACTTGGTTAACAACAGTCCGTGAACGTGATTAGATGATAATTAAGGGAAATATCATATTATAACCTTAATTTGCTGCACATCTTCGTTACAATATTCATTCGAGGCCATGTTATCAAAGATAACCTTCACACCGTAGTACTAATCTATGAAAGCATGACTGGTATCACTTGTACTTACTGTGGTTCAATAGTCGACGAACATAAATTAGTAACGTGTTGCATATGTAAAAAGGGATTTAAACACGCCTGTGTCGATTTAACATCGTCAGAAGTGCGGACAATCAACTAAAAAAAGGGACTTTCCTGGACCTGCAATGCCTGTGCTAGTTTGGGAAGCGACTTAAACGACCTAAAGGCTGCATTAGTCGATCTTAAAAATGAGCTTTGCGAATTAAAATTAAAGTTCATTGAATCTGAAAAGGATAACTCGATTAGTGATGATTCCTTCGAAGATATAATTTCGGAAATCAACGAACTCCAAATTAGAAAATCTAATGTAATTGTCTATGGCGTAAAGTAGAACAAGTCGTCGAAAAATGAAGGGGATTTACAGGACAAAGAAAAGATATTAGACATTTTCACTTGTTTAAATTTCAACGTTACTCAACTTGATTTAAAAATTTCTCGCCTAGAAAAATTTGATCCTGACAGAGCTAATCCACGTCCCATCAAAGTATCTCTATTACAAGAAAAATTTGTACACGAAATTATACATAATGCTAAGAAATTTAAGGACCACGATGCATACAAAAATATCTTGATTTCTTTGGACCGTACGCCAAGACAAATTAATTACTACCGCAATGTTAAAATGAAAATGGATGATCGCATCAATCAATGTGAATCAGATCTAAAAATTAAATATGTTCGTGGAGTGCCAAAAAGTGTTTCGTTAAACTAGAACTGCCCAACAGAAAAAATACACTCAACTGTTATTTCCAAAATGTTAGAGGTCTGCGCACTAAATCTCACTTAATTTATCCAACAGCTAGTGATGGAGAATTTAACTTAATATTTTTGGTAGAAACTGCTCTTACAAGTGGAATGTTAAACACAGAATTTTTTCCGAGTATGTATAATGTATTCAGACGTGACCGGCAGTATGATGAAGTGAACCAAAAGTGGGGCGGTGGAGTGCTATTGGCAGCTAAAACTTACATTAGTGTCGAAATTCTGAACTTGAAGCATTTAACTACATCCGTACCTACCATACACGTATTAGGTTGTAAATGTTCTTTTAAATGCATTGTTATATACGTCTTTGTAATCTATATAACACCTGCCACTATACTTGCAAATTTTCAAAACTTTTTGATATTTTCGAGCAGATGGATTATTGTCGCAAAGAAAATGTGTTAATATTGGGTGATTTTAATATACCCACCTTCAATAATCCTGATGTGACTGACACTAAATGTCGATTTATTGATTTTTTGCACTTCCGGGACTAAAGTTGATACTTTAGTCCCCGTAAACAGGGACTAAAGTAGATCATTTAATCCCTAGGGACTAAAGTAACTCATTTAATCCCTAGGGACTAAAGTAAAAATGATACCGTAACTATGGTAAATTTATGTACACACGAGGTTAGTAGGTTAGGTTTTGTTTGTCATCTGACACACACTGACGTAAAACTTAACCTGCAAATCTCGAATTTGACATATACTGACAATACGCTTCAGTACTGCCAACTGATTCAGGCTATCCAGGACCTGCTGCAATTCAGTTTGTAATAAATTATAATTGTCAGTTTCCAAATTGACAGATTCCAAATTTTGGAAATGTTTGATGATAATGTTCCCAAAAGTGCAAAAAATAGCGTATATACCTCGGGACTAAAGTGCCTAAATCCCTTGAGTGGTTATTGCCCTCGGGCTTCGCCCTCGAGGCAACAAACTCCACTCGCGGGATTAAATGGTGCACTTTAGTCCCTCATGATATAATATACTATTGTAAACCTTGTTCAGTATAATTCGATTATAAATTCTGACGGGCGCATTCTTGACCTTGTCATAGCAAATACTGCTCTTGAAATTGTGCATGATACTGCTCCTCTACTAAATGAAGATTACTACCACCCGGCCTTAAGTCTAACTATTCATTTTAAGTCTAATTCTTATAAAAACTTCTCTCCAAATAATACTAACAAGCCCTATAATTTTAAAAAAGCTAACTTTCCGGCGCTATATAATTCAATGGAATGTATAGATTGGTCATTTTTAAATAACTACAGTGATGTTAACTTGGCTTGAGAAGACTTCTATAAGCAACTTTATTCGTTATTCGAACTATATGTGCCCCGATATCAACCCAAACAAAAAGAATTTCCTTATTTGTTCACTCTTGAGTTAATGAAAAATATTAAGTTGAAGAACAGCTATCTCAAAAAATACAGGAAATACAACTGTAACCTGTAACCTCATACAATAATTTTCGTCGGTTAAGGTCGATTATAAAAACACAAAAATCTGAAGCCTATAATAACTATATGCGTAGCGTCGAAGAATCTATTTCTGTGGACTCCAAATAATTTTGGTCGTACATTCATACTAAGAAAGGGAGTACAAGAATTTCAGGCAAGATGTCAGATGCTATCAATGACTATGATTTACCGGAATCTACAAGTATTGTTGACGCCTTCAAGGAGTATTTTAGTGGCGTTTATGCAATATCACCGCCATCTGCAGTACTTTCTGATGATGTTGTTAATCACATATCACCTGTCCATATCCCTCATATCTCTGAAAATGAAGTTGAATCATCTATACGTAAGCTAAATAATAAGTTGACTTCAGGTCCGGATCAAATACCTAGTTTCTTTGTCAAGGACTGTTCTTCAATACTTGTTAAACCTTTAACGATTATATTTAACCTTGCACTTAACAACTCTACCTTTCCGGAAACTTGGAAAAGAGCTAGGATTTGTCCAATTCTTAAATCTGGTGACCCGACCTTGATTACTAACTATCGTCCTATTAGTATCCATCAAACTTTGCAAAGAGTTCTGAAAGAGTTCTTTATGGTCATTGATTTATTGCTATATTTCTCCACATCAGCATGGATTTATGGAGCGTCGATCAACAACTTCTAACCTAGCTTACTTCACCGAATATACATCTGATATTCTCGATTCTCAAGGTCAAGTTGATGTGGTCTACACAGACTTCAGTAAAGCCTTCGACAAGATCGGCCATACATATATTGTCTCCAAACTGAAAGGCGCTGGCTTTACAGATGCCCTGTTGACATTATTCTGTTCATATCTGAATAATCGCATGCAATACGTATGTTACAATGGCTATTCTTCAGATTTCTTTGTCGCCACATCCGAAGTCCCACAGGGATCCAACCTCGGACCCCTCTTATTTCTTATATTTATAAACGACCTGCCAAACTGTATTTCTAGCGAAAAGTTGCTTTTTGCAGATGATTTAAAAATATTCACTCGGATTAATTCTAAAATAGATTGTGAACATCTTCAGTCTCAAATAAACCAGGTGAAACAATGGTGCACTGTTAATAATCTTCATCTGAATATTGCAAAATGCAAAATAGTCACATACACGAGAAAATTCAATCATATTATATATCCATACTGCTGCAATTCAACTGCACTCCAGCGATGTATTTCTGTTACCGACCTTGGTGTTCAATTTGACGTCAAACTTAGCTTTGCTGCTCACATTGACCAGATATGTAAATCTGCCATAAGAATGCTTGGTTTTATTATAAGAAACTGCAAATCATTCTCTAGTATCTTAGCTCTCAAAACTTTGTATTTCTCATTTGTTCGTTCTAAACTTGAGTACTGTGCTTTAATTTGGTATCCGTACTACGACCAATATAAGAACTGTTTGGAATCAGTGCAGAGTGCAGAGAAAATTTTTAAAATTTCTATATTTCAGAACTGAGGCAGTATATCCAGAGGTTGGTTTTAGTCATCAGGTGCTCCTATATAAATTTACTGTCGACTCTCTAGAATTTACACGTATAATGATCAGTCTTACATTCTTATATAAACTGTTACACAACGACATAGACAGCGTAGACCTTTTAGCGCTTCTTAATTTTCACGTCCCACAAATTTCCAGTCGCAGCGGAATTGCGTTTCAGTGTCCTATTGCTCGTACTAATTTACGCTGTAAATCTCCAATCTTTGTTATGTGCCAAAATTATAACAGTATTTCTAAATATTGTGACATTAACGATATGTCTCTACTAACTTTTAAAACTACTGTGAAAATCTATATTGCTAACCAATCATCTTCTTCTTATAGATTTAATTTAGATTATTACATTTACCTTTAATTTTTTTTAGTATAATTATTTGTTTGCTACACATATTTGCGTTGACTGTCAATTGTGTTAAATTTATATTGCTAATAATTTATTCTTTTATAAAATGTATTTGTATTTATTTTCAAATGTTGTCCTGTAATTGGATATTTATCTGTTGGGCAATTAAAGTTATTATTATTATTGAATAAGTAAACCAAAACACTGTTTCAATGCGAGGTAATAATTACTTTAGTTAATCACAGGTTTAATCATGTGGCCCAGAAAAGCTATCACATTGCAGTTGATATGATAAATAACTTCTTTCACTTTAGTATTAGCGAAAGCCATTCAAGAATTCAACAATTTTATTAAAACATTTAAGAAGAAATGCGGTGATAACAGGAAGTTTCTAGTTTTAAGCTAGAATATACAGGTTCAAACACCAGTAACTCCAACAGCCACAAAAATCTAGTGCCGACTTTACTGCGATTCCTCAATCTGGCTTTGGTGCCTAATCTTCTACCCGAAAGAGAGGCCGATGCACTGACAGGGGGGATGTTTCCTACAAGGCTGGCGATTAACAAACGAATTTTATGGATGTATGACGGACAATTTCTTAACTTACTGGCTTTATAAAGTACTGTTATGATCGCGTCACCAGATTTTAGTTCTTATGGTGACGCATCAAAGAAAAAATTACAAGTTATAAAATATATCTTCTAACGTAAGTACACATGCATTTTAGTCAGTGCTTCGTACTCAAGATACAAACTTATAAATTAAGAGATTACTTACACATCACTCATATGAGGTAATATTCTTAATATCGGGGACTCCTTCGTTGATCTGGATACACACGGATCCGGACCCGTTAACAGCGGGGGCAATCAGCCGTCGGAGACGTCAACCTGGACCCTGTGCTGCAGTATGTCCACATAAGCTTCCATCCACAGTGGGGCCCACTAGACGCGCACTCGTCGAACGAGCCACTTTCCGCTTTCTGCTGCAGTCAGCTACACCAATCAGTCTATTGCAGCCACCCAAAAAGATAAGGGCAATATCAACCTTCTCATATATATTCATACAGATTTCTACAAAATTCATTGCAAATAACCCCACAAGCTTCTAATCGTCATTTTTGAACAGTGACAGAAACACATCGTTGACATTTTGTAAAAGCCGCAATACTATGCCAACATCTCTAAGGCAAAATCGTTTGTGTTACTATCACGCACGTTTCGCAGACAATACGATTTTAAACAATACAAAATTCAAAGTCACCGAAATTCACTATCGCGATCCTGCAAGGTCGCTTGTATATACTACACGTCCGTTTGCATCGCCCTCTTCTGGCAAGTTTATTCTTCCCTTGCATGCAGTTCACGTACATCTATCGACGATCAAGCATCGGCACCTTTTTTTGGTGCATCTGCTACTGAACTTGCATCCAAATAATTTACATGTAAATCTGCACCGTCGGCGTCGGCTCATTTTGGAACATATTTTGTTTCACCTGCTTGCTGTTTACATTCTCAGACATCACCGCCTTGTTCGATCGGGTCTATTGTTGAACGTGCATGTCAGACGCTTGCAATTCTATACCGTCGCCTCATTCTAGTGCAACTTCTGTTTCTCCTGCATGCAGCTCATGTGCGTTCATCGGTGTAAAGGCATCACCACCTTCTTCTGGAGAGTCTATTGTTGAACCTACATGTCAAACATCTATGTTCACGTGTAACTTGCTATAAGCCGGACATTTCGGCGCCGCCATCTCGGCGCGGGGCCATCGGCGATGGGACAACTCGGCGCGGAGCCATCTCGGCGCCGAATTCAAATTCGCAAACTACAGTGTGCACTGCGTAAGTAAATTATTATAAACAAATAATAAATAAAGTGATCGCCAAAAAGCTGGCATCAAATGAAAAAAAAATTAGAATTTCTTTGGAAGTTAAACACTGACGACCAGAGGTGGTTGCAAAGTGATTACAAATGGGCCAAACGTAAGTTGTCACGTGACTTCCGTTATCAGTAGAATTCTACATTTTTTAATAGTAATTTATGATTCAAGTAACGTTATCAAGCTATTTACATTACGAGAGAATAGTTTGAATGAACGAGCGACGCCGACGTTAGGAGCTAGTTCTTTAAAATTCTCGAGTAATGTAGAAAGCAGATAACGTTACGTATATCGTAACACGGTTTATTTTATCTTAAAATACTAATCTCTTTCAAAAAATAGGAAAAATTTTTATTATAATAATGACACAACAGCGAGACATATTGTAATGTAATGGGTAAATGTAATGTAATATAATATAATATAGTAATAATTTGAATTGTAATTACACCTACCTTACTTACATTTATTTAATTCAAATGTTAGACTGACCAAAAATAATTTTGTTTTAACTGGGTTTGTTAACGCCTAACAAATAAAACAGTATTATGCCCTTTATTGTATTTCATTCATCTGCAATTTAATATTATAGAAGGCTAGCTCGTTAGACAAGAAAAACTCATTCCTTAGAGTTGGGTTCCCAGGTTTGTTAATATTAACATTCGTGTGATACGCCACTGGGCTGTAAATTTACTTCAATCGCGCAGACGCTACTTGGCTGCGCTGTCAAAATTCTTACACAAATCGGTTTATTTGTTGCAATTCGCGTTTTGTGCTTTAAATTTAACAAAAGGAGTTTTATGAACATTCGATAAAGTAATTTTTCTATCTTTTGTTTGCAGGCAAAACCTCCACTTAATTGTTAAACGACGTAAAAACAAGAAATTGTTTTTCTTAACCTCAAATCTGGATTGTATGCAACTACTGGACATTCGCTCTTAATAAATGCTTTAATCTGCCTCGATCTGGCTCCCATAAGACGTACTCTTGCTCTAATGGTAACTTTTCGGTTCCTAACACCGATACTTTGATTGCAATCTAACCTGAGTTTTCTGCAGTGCTGCGGTAACTCGTTCGGACAGCGTCTCCTGATGATCTCTGCCTGAAGCTGAGCCCCTGGGATTCTGTGACTGCTGTGACGGCCTCCTACACGCTAGGCGGATATGCTGCTGTTGAAATTTCGGGCTCAGGACCTCAAATGTGCCGGTGATTGAATATCGTAAGCTTGAGCTGGCCTTGAACTCAGAATGTGGTATCGGAGAAAATAATTTTTTTTCGAGGGAAATTAAAACCCACACTTCCACTGGTACACGGGTAAATTTCCAACACAATGGTGTACTTTTTATTAATTTAAATTGAATCTAACTATATAAAACCTTTATTTAAATCAGAGACCAAAAACTGTGTGTCAATAAATATTTTTATTCAAATGTCGTTAATAACAAATACCTATCTAAACTACAAAACCGGATATAGACCAAGTTCAATACAACAATTTCTTAAACTAATATTCCTTATAACTAAAATTATTTACAAAATTTCTAATTCTAAAATATTGTCTTTTCAATTTTATATTAACTGTCTCATAGCTTCATTCACTTTGTATTATTTAGATTGTCTTTTCACTCTCGCGTAATTACACTGACTTGTCCATCACCAATTTTGTTGCACATCCTGTTGTGTGTCCTATTCCTTGTATTTTTATCCACTGTCTACTTTTCCCAGATTTTCAAATATTGCTGTCTAATATTACAATTGCCATGTTCTGCCTGGTTTATGCTCTTTGTAACGTATTATAATAATTCTGCTTCTTTTACCTTCATTTAAAATGCTCATAAACATATCCTATTTAATTATTCTGACATCTACGTTTCATTTAACACGCACATATTATAAACCTTTCTGTGACAGTTCTATTTATTTGATTTGGCTTTAATTTTGCACAAACCTCTTATTTTTGGCTAATTTAAAATGATTGACTCCAATCTATGAAAAACGAGCTCTGCCCTTTGCCTTTTGTACTCAAATCATTTGATTACTACTGGCATTGCTTTGAAAATGTAATTACGGATTGAAATTTATACGCTACATCTTGCAGTTGTATGAACTACCCCAACTCTATGCTATCTGACTTGCTTTATTCATTTGTGCTGCAAGCAGAGTTGAGTAGCGTTTTTAGGCTTTGAGATTGTTCAGTCAGCTAAAACTAACACACAATAAAAGATCTCATTGAAATCTTGCCTAATTTCCGAAAAATAGCACTCTTTGGATTTAAACAATTCCCAAAAACGCCATTTTCTAACTAAGTGAAGTGCCTTTTATGTGACAAATATTTCTTTAATGTTTATTTCCCAAATCAAAGAATTTTATTGTTAACAAAGTTTTTTTATAATGAAATAAAAAACTTTGTTAAAAATATTTGTTTTTCCATAGCAGTCTTTGTTGAAAGTAAAATTCTTTGATATGGGACCTAAACATAAAAGAAAATGTGAGAGAACAAAGTTGGCCGAGGATTTTGAAATTTGATATATGAGCCTAGATGTTGATTCTAAACAACTTCTCTTAATAACTTTTTGTCGTATTTGCTACATAAAAGGCAAGCTACTCTACAGTAAAATAGGTTTTTTGAAAATTTCCAAGGCATACTTGATTTTTGAAAACTGAAATACTGTTAGAAATTCGCCTTTAACCCTCCCGTACCCGTGCTCTAAAACTTTCATTAGAGCCCATGCGGGGTATTCGGGATACCCCAGTGGTTTTTCATAGCTATAACCAGTTTGGGCTTTGTTATTAATTTCTTTCTATTATAAACGACATTTGGGGCTTATATAAAATTTTTTTATTCAAAATACAAAGTAAAACTAAGGTAAAATAGGTATTCAAAAATTATAAAAAAAATTACGAAATAAATGTTTATCATTGTCCTTTCTTGTCGCTGGGTTTGCAGTTTGAACAATATGATATAGTTTCTGTTGTTCTGTGTATTGCGCAGACTGATTTAGAACAACTTACACATGAAAATTCTGTTTTTCTGTCACGAACTCTTGGTTGCACCTTCGACTGGTATTTGACTTGCGATCTGGCAGTATCGCGGCATTTGCTTCATTGTTTTTTGTTAGAAACATTTCAAGAGCCCCTTTTGCAGATTGATGATAATTAATACTGTAATTTTTCCGTGCTATAACGTTCGGCTAAACTAAATCAGACGACAACGAAGAAAACATTTCCTACGACTTCTACCATTTTTTTCCATTTTGGACTCTGCGCCATCCAAATTATATATGCATTGAGGGTAGCCATGTCCAAAATCGCCATAAAAGTACGTAGTGGCCATTTTATGATAAACGGACGAAATACGAATGCGAAATACAATGCAAAAAGTTATTACGCTGGGGCCCGTGCGGGGTATTTCACATACCCCACACAAAAATTAATTGATAAAAATAGTTAGATAATTTTTTTAAAAAAATCGAACTTGATAATTATTAAGATACTCTATATCTCGAGGAATAGCTAAAATCTGAAGATTGTTAAAAAATATGGTGAACAGTTACAGCAAAAAAACTACTCTGGGGTATGTAGAATACCCCACACGGGTACGGGAGGGTTAACCAAGCAGGGCTGAACCCCAAAAAATAAAAATTTATATCGAAAACTTTTTACCTTTTACAAGAGTCGTTTCACCTATCCGGGGAGACACTGTATATACAGGGTCATTTTTAAGTTGATTCCTTCATTTTACCAGAATATAAAGCTAAAAAAAGTTTACCACTTTTGCGAAATATTAAAACTAACGGATCTACAAAGTGTTAAAGTTTCAAATTAAGAACTAAAATTACTTAACGAAAATTAAACTAAACTTAATGTAACTCAAATGATATGTTCAAAATTATCAGCATTCGCTTCTTATTGTAGCAATAACATTAAGAAAATTACAATGGAAAACTAGTTGAAAGGTTATTGCTTGACAACAGAGATAAACAAAAATAAAATTGTTCAGCCGCCTTTGCGCTAAAGTTTAGTTTTTAATTTGAAACTTTAATTCCCTGTACCTCCGTTAGTTGTGATATTTCGGAAAAGTGGTAAATTAAAAAAATACTTAGATATTTTTTAGCTGTATTTCCTGGTAAACGGAAAGAATCAACTGAAAAATCACCCTGTATAGAAATATATATATATATATATATATATATATAAATACTGGTAATGTTTACATTTTACTTTATACAGGATGACAACTTCTCCGAAAACTTATTTAGCCCGTATTAGATATATTGAGTGATTTTTACTTAGTTAAAAAATGGCGTTTTACGAAGTTGTGTAAATCCAAAAAGTACAATTTTTGGGAATCAAGCAAGATTTCCATACGATTTATTATTGTGTGTTAGTTTTAGCGAACTCAACAATCTCAAGGCCAGAAAACAACTTTAATTCGTAAATTTTGTCCCTATATTGGCTAGTAAATGCATGTTTCGTAATTATTTAAATTTTTTTCTTAAATTTTACTGATAACGGAAGTCACGTGGCAACATTTGTTTGTCTCATTTGTAATCACTTTGCAACCACTTCTGGTCGTCAGTGTTTGATTTTCCAAGAAATTCTAAATAATTTTTTTTCATTTGATGCCAGCTTTTTGCCGATCATTGTATTTATTATTTGTTTATAATAATTTTCTTACGTATAGCAAACTGTAGTTTACGAATTTGAATTCGGCGCCGAAATGGCCTTGCGCCGAGTTGGCTGGTGCCGAGATGACTCCGCGCCGAGTTGTCCCGGTGCCGAGCTGGCCCCGCGCCGAGATGGCGGCGCGAGATGTCCTAGACCCCTCTGTGCATGCACCTTCATGGCCTAACTCGGTCCAGTGAATGCGCCAGCCACTTGTGCTCAGTCACTTATCGACCATCGCATATTCGCAGTTGCGTCCGCAACCTGCTATCGTTGCTCACGTACATTCATAGTCTACACTGGTCTGGCACGTGCAGCAACAGCTCGTTCTCGGACTCCTGTCGCCCATCGCGCATTTGCAGTTGCGAACATTGCTTAAGCCCTTTTCACTTTGTCAACACAGAGATAAATACATCTCACTGGAAGGCATTGCCGGGACGGTCGGTTATAATCGGCTGATGTCACCTACTTTTTAGATTAACATAAGCTTCTATGTGTTTATTTGTTTGTTGCTTATAATTTTTATACTTTTTGCCGTTTTTCTCTTGTTTTTTAAGAATTATTGAAAAGATCCAGGAGGTTTTTTAGCTAAATATAATCCTGCTACTTTGATCCGGAATTATATTAGTTTTCTTACCTGTCCTTTTTTGTGGGTGGGGGGGGGGGTGTAACTTTAGTTGTTAAGGTGACGCATCAGACAAAAAATAACAAGCTGTAAAAATATCTTCTAACGTACACAAGTATTTTATTCATTGCTCCGCACTCAAGGTATAAAGCTTCTAAATTCAGTGATTGCTTACAAATCTATCAAATGAAGTAATATCCTTAAAAGTACCATTGATTCTTGAAGGTTGTTATGAACTACTGCTATTTTGGTCATAAAAATTGTAAAATTATTCATTTCATGATAAATATCATTAGCTTCGAGTTTAATATAAGTATATGGAAGAATCTACAAAGTTTGTTTATTAAACAGTATTTATCTAAAAATATCTTTTAATTTACATTTGAATTTATGTCTTTTTGATCTTTTCTCACTACTATATTATAATTAAATTCGAATGGTCGTAATAATTTCATGTGATATTTTTACGCCTTGTATTTGAGAGCTGTTTGTTAATACGCCAAATTTTAAAGCTGTTAATTCTCTATGTAAACGCTGTCGATGGATGCAAGCTAGACGTAAAGTTAAAGCAATTGCGTATATTTTAGTTAACAAGGATAAATGCGTCTCGTCCTATTCTGTCAATTTTCTTGACAAATTAATTTCACAACATTAACATAATTAAATTACTTCTTGTCACGTTGATAACGGGAATAGATTATTTCCCGAAGCTTTGTTATATTTTTTAGTGTGGCGAAATACTCAGAGAAACGTTATAAATAATGGAACTCCACAAATAAGTTTTAGATATATTAATGATAGATATGGGCAAAACGCAATAACTGTCCTTCGAATTGGGAAAATATTTACAAGAAGGGCAAACTCTCAAAATAGCACAACTTTTTTATGTGGCTTTATTATTTGAAAAGGGTTTTAAGTTTTAATCACAGATATAATACAATGTCACAAACGAATAACATTTTATTATTTTTGGCAACAGAAGAGAGATAATGCAAAAATAATTCAATCGTGCCCACAATAGTATTCATAATAACACCAAAACACATGTAGAGTAAAATGCACATAGTTAAAAAGTTCCAACTTCGCACAAAAGAAAAACACGCAGCTAAACTACATACACCAAACAATGACACACGTTTTTTAGCGTGTCGAGATATTCAAACAAACGTCAAGAATAATAGCTAGTCACAAAGAAGCTGTAGGGATTATTAAAACATGATTATCACGAGTTATTGCAAAACAAATTTCAAAATAGCGAAATTGAAAATTCAACTATCAGTGTAACAATACAAGCAGTACATTAACATAAATAATATGAAATTCTACTGAAGCTTTAATAATAAACAGAGGCGTAGCTAGACTGAGTGGCGCCGGGTAGCAGATTCAATGACGGAGCCTATAAAAGGGGAAGGGGTTATTTAGTTTTTTCAGTTTATCTGGAAGGAAATGACTCACCGTTTCCTCAACGGAGTTTGCGAAACGAAATCAAAACATCCCCGTGCCACTTCAGCTATCTTCTTGCATTTTATCGGTTAAACCAAATCGATTTTATTTCTCAAAATAGTCTTCGTTGAGTGAGTTTCCAATTTTTTAAAGGTTTTTTCAAGGGCTGCACAATACGCATTGAGGGCGGCGATGAAATCCTCATTCGACGAGAATTTCTTCACATCATCGCACGGGGCCAGGCCCGGAGAATAGGATGGATGAGGAATTAATTCGAAGTCTAATTTGTGCAATTTTGCCATTGTGACGATCAATTTGTGGGATGGCGCGTTGTCTTGGTGAAACAGCAGTAAATAATCGCGGCACCCATCGTGCACATAGCTTTTTCATTTGCACGATATTGTGCCTACAGTCTCAGCAACCGCAACCACTTTCACTCGATGGTTTTCAATAACGATACCATGAATTTTTTCAACAAAATCTGTCTTGGTGATCTCAATTGGGCGTCTAAGGCGCGCTCCATCAGTGAATGTTCAGTCACGTTTAAATCCGTATATCCAGAAATAACGCAGAGTCCCCATGAATTTTATCCAACTCTGCATTTGCCTGGGTTGCCGTCCACCTATTTAAATGAAAATGTTTTATTACTCCACGGAACTCGTTTAAAAAAATATTATAACTGTTACAATGCTCGCGTAAAACGTCTGCAGAACGTAAACAACGTGTCGCTTCTGGCTGAAATTTGGTTTAACCTAGTTTGAAGGGTGACACTTGCTAGCCGTAATATCACGAAATGAATTGTGGTGCCATTTTCCAAAACTTGTCAAGCGGCCATCGTATAATATATATTTTTTAATTTACAAAGCCAGATCAACAAATACAATGTTATGCATTGGCAATTATAAGAATAATTGACGTATGACGATTTAACATTGGGTACATCATCTCCTCCTTGGGATGTGACTGGTTGTTTTGAGGTGGGATTCTAATCGCTTTCGCTATCGCTACTTGTATACAGAGTGTATACGAATTCGACCGACAAACTTCGAGGGTGTATTTACTGCCTAAAGATGTACCTAAATTGTTCGTATACTTATAACCAATCTCCTTTCATTTCAAAGTTAGAACCTCTTTTGTGACTTGTCTTTTAATCTAACATTGAAATGAAATATCGAACTATACTGATTAATTAATGACATTAGGTACATATGAAACATGACATTTAATTAATCAGACTACCAGTAAAAATAAAATATTCAAGTTTGGAGATTTGAATGCGTGTAATGAGTAGGAACACTAATTTTTAATTGTTTTTGAAAGTCCAGAATTCTTGAAAGATGATAGCTAGGCCATAGCTGATAATAAATGTTATTCTTAATAATCAAGCTAATGGATTTCTGATAATTTTTATTTTATTTAATAAGATAAATCTTGAAAAATTCATAGTGTTTTTTCGAAGTGTTTTGACCTGTGCAGAGTTTAGGATAAGGATCAAGGTTGTCTAATCTTTTAGGCTGTATTTAGTGAGAGAAATATGCACCCAAAGTTTGTCGGTCGAATTCGTATACACCCTGTATATATGTATATATCTTGCGGTAGTTGGCACTTCAGTCTCGCATGTATATGTTTTCTTCCAATTTGATAATAACGGCGCCGTGGCAGGTGATCTTATTGACATGAAACTTAGTGAATACTTTCTTGATGTATTGATGGATTGTATCAAGTCCTAGTCCACAGTGAAGTTGATTGTTAGAGATAAACCAGGGGGCATCCACGGCTATCCTCAGGACATGGTTCTGAAAAACCTGGACTTTATTGAGGTTTGGCTTAGATGAATTTCCCCATATCATACAACCATACATTATTATCAATGGTAGGATTAACGATGTGCAATCCGTTTTTAAATTGGATTTTCTATTTATGATCGGATACAGATGCTTTAGCCGGTCATTACTTTGATTCGCTTTCTGAAAAATATGGAATTTCTATGTTTACTGCTTCATCTGTTTCATTCTATTTTATTTGTGTTCCGTTTACAGTGACCAGTGGGGGGTTGATTATTTTTCGTAGTGTAAAGATTTTCGCTACACATTTGGTGTTATTAATTTTGGGATTACACTGCATGAACCATTTACAAATAAATTCTCAAACACTCTGAAGATGTGTTATTGCCTCCATCTGGGTTTATCCTTGGGGGTAAGGGGTTCGTGTCGTCTGCAAACATTGCTAGGTTTACCTTGGTTTAACGAACATCGTGCATAAAGATGTTGAACGGAATGGGCCCAGGAACTACGCCCGCTTGGATGGCCTTTGTTTTGGAAATGTTACCATGAATTTTGACGGCAAACGTGCCGCGGTCAAGGACGGAGAAAAGCACGACTTTAAGGTAATTAGGGATGTTGAGATGGGTAATTTTATATTTGAGTCCGTGGATCCACACACGGACAAATGCTTGAGAGATATCTAAGCACATCGTTGCTGTATATTTCTTTTGTTTGAACCCTTCTGCAATGAGGTCTGCTATGTTTTGGAATTGATAACCGGTTGAGTGGCCACGTCTGAATACAAACTGAAACTTTGGTAGGGTGTTTAGTGTTATAATTTCGTCACTTAGTCTTTCCCAAATTATGTTTTCGAACAATTTCGATAATGTTGATAGAAAACCTATGGGTCTGTACCTCGAGGTGTTGTGTTTACATTTTCTAGGTTTACGAAACATTAAGATATGGGTGTGTTTCCATTTGGTCGGAAAATATCCCAGTCTGGGGCACGCATTGAACAAACTTGCGAGGTAAGGTTTTGAGCATTGTGTTTGTAATTTGATCGGGACTAGGAGATTTTTTGGTTGGAAGGGTTTTAGTTATTTGTGATAGTTAGTTAAGGCTAGTTTTGAAAGTCATCCTTTTTTTCATAAATTTGCGGTTTGTTTAGCGAGGGCGAAGCCCGTTTCTACTGCTGTCGTGATGTCTTGTATTCAGTTTTGTATAATATGTTCTGTAGTTTCAAGAGTTACGTGAGTGGTGAGACTTGTATTGCAAGCATCTTTGTAATGTTGCCAGTCTATTGTTCCATTTCTCAATTTGCGTTCTGGTTCATACTTATTTGGCGTGGCTTCAAGAATTGTAATAAACGGCATGTGATCTGAATCTAATTCGGTAATTACTGTTTGATTAATTTTTTTATTGAGCTGTTTTTGTACCGCTATACCCAAGATGTCCTGTTGGTGGTCGCTTCTCCAGGGAAAATAAGTATACTTCACGGGTCCTTGACGATTAGACCGTGTTTTTCTGCAATATTGAGAAGTTTCGTCCCTGCCGGGTTTATAACTATACAGCCCTAAGACGTGTGTTTGGAGTTTGAGTCTACTATAAGAAGAGTAGGTTTAGAGGAAATGAGTAGCACAAAGTTGCTTCTTTGACTGTTTATATGCACTAATTACATTAATTTTGCCACCATTGTCAAGTTTTACGTGCATTATCACACATTCTAGATTAATACATTTCTGTTTTAGCAATTCCTAGTAAATTAGGTGTTTCCTGATTATGGTTGCGACTCTTCCTCCTGCGAATGTTGAAATTCTATCATTTCGGTAGATTTGATATCCAGGAATTGAAAATGCATTCCAGTTGAGGCAATTTTTTGATTAGGCTACATTTTGGAAGATTGTTAAAATGTTTATCAAAAGGAAATTTTTTATTTATTCAATATATGGTTGGATAAGGTTAAGAATTCATGTGAGGATTTGATTTAAAATAGCGGAATTTGGTGAAAGGTTGATGTTGGGGAGATTTGGCGGATGTTGGACTGGTAGGGTATTTAAGGGCGTTTGCAAATGCTTTTCTTTGATTTGTTCTTTCTTGCCCTATGGCATTTGAATTATTGGTTGGTGGTGTTGGTCTGGTTCTGGAATTTTGTGACTGTAATGTATCGAGATAAAATTTGCAGCCTTTGAAGTTGACGGGATGGTATTCTCCAAAGTTTACACATTTAGGAGGATCGCCTTTCTTTTTTTTGCAGCTCGAATATACGAGTAGATGATTTCCTTACATTTTTTACATCTCGGGGTAAGAGCACAATAATTCTTTGTATGCCCATAGCGTTGGCAGAGATGGTATTGGGGAGTATTTAGTGGTTGTCGTCGTGGTTCCACAGTAACAATTGAATATTGCAATTTGTTTATTTTATATATTTCTGGTGCCTGTACATTGGCGGTAAGTTCAACTGCACACACTGGTATTGGATTTTTTTCTGTTGTAGAGCCTGCATACTTTAATTATAGGGAGCTTGTATTTATCTAATTCTCCTCGAATTTCTATTTCTGATATTGAAGGCGGAACAAGTTTTATGACTACTTATAGGCGCTTAGTGTTTTGATTACGATGGCTATAGAAGTCTATATTATTTTCCTTGTGGTATACAAGATTTCCATAGTTCGTTTGGTTACTAAGATTTATTGTGAGTTAGGTATTTGAGAAAATAGTGGTGCACTCACCTGTTGTTAGAGCATTTATATCCGAGGTGACCTCTTTGTGGTTCAGAGGTCCACTAAGGGAGAAGGGTGGTATTCTTTGTTTCTTAGTCGATTGTTCTCGTTCTTGTTTCTTGGTCAACTGATCTAGTTCTTGTTTTTGGCCGGTAGTTCTTCTGTTGACATGGGACAAGGTAAAAGTAAAGATTTTGTTCTAAAAGTGGGCTTTCCGAAAAGCTAAAGCGTGATGTAGTTTCAACTAGCGAAGGCCGTTGCACTTCTAAATGTTGCAGTGGTAAGAAAGTACGATACATAGGACTGCACCGACCTAAATCGGTATAATATAATAACAGTTTTAACGTCTACTTCCGATGTTATCAATATGAAAGTTTAAAACCGCCCTAGTCATGCATAGGTCTGCGTAACGGCATACGATATGATTAGTATTATCTATTGTGACAACAGTAAAAGATTACATTCTCTTATTTTTAATGCTCTTTTTTCTCGTCGATACTTTTTCACCTTATCTTCTCACTTTCGGTGCTTAAAATACCCTAGGCATTATAGGTATCTACCTAAAAATGAAGTCCTTATTTTTGGCACAAATGTTCTTTGTTACTCTAGGAGCGCCCATTTGAAAGTCTCTGCTTCTGGGGTGCCGGGGTCATAGTTTTTTTGAGCAACAATAAGCCAAGATCCCAGTAATACTAAAAAAATAAAGGAAATATCAAACAAATAATATAGTACTAACCTTTGACACACATGTTTCTTAGTACCCTAGGAGAAATCCTTTAAAATTCTCCGTCTCTGGGGTGCCGGGGTCGTAGTTGTTTGGAGCAACAAAATGCCAAGAGCACCGTAATACTAGATAAATTAAAGGAAATGTTAAACAAATAATATAGTACTGATTTTTGGCATAGATGTTCCTTACTTCCATCGGAGTAACCCTTTAAAAGTATCTATCTATGGGGTACCGACAAAGTAGTTTTTGGAGCAAGGAAAGGTAGAGGCCCAGTAATATCTGGAAAGTTTAAAGGACATCGCGAACAAATAATAAAGTACTGATTCTTGGCATTTTCTTGCTCCAAAAACGTCGGCACCCCAGAGGCGGAGAATTTAGATGGTCACGGCTGGGGTAATAAAAAACATTTTAACCAAAAAGTAGTAGATACTATATTATTCGTTTTAGGTAAAAAAAAATGATTAACAGTACTGGGTTCTTGGCTCTTTAGTGCACCAAGAAACTACAACGTCGGCACCCCAGATGCGGGTACTTTTAAAACGTCGCTCCCAGTAGACTAAGGAACATTTGTGCCAAAAATCAATAGCTGCCTCAGAGGCTCCGGTATCTCTGCTAACAAAACACACGTAAAATATGAAATAAGTAATAATATCTTATACGGAAACCAATATATTCAAAAATGTTAGAAACAAGGATAGAGAGAATGAAGGAATTCAGAAGATTATGCAACATCATCCAAGGTATTGATGAATTAAAATAAAAAACAACCAAGCCGAAACAGAAAGATGTGATCTAAGAAGTACAAAAATGCTATAATATAGACGTATACAACAACCACCGAAAAGTGTTAATTAAATTATACAGACTGATCATAAATAACTATCTGTTGTAAAATGTAAATTTTTGTATGAAAATGACTTTCTTCGGTCTCTAATCCTTGCAAATCTCGGCTCTGCGTGTTTAAATAACCACCTTGAACATATGCTGTAGCAAGAAAGAAGTTTTTAATAAATAGTATTAATTTAATTTGTGTGTAGTTAATTTGTGTTTATTTAGCTAGTTATTTAATTGGAATTTGTACAGTTTACTGGTATAAACAGTTCTCTCCACCGAGACCAGTTCAACTAAAGAGCAGTGTTGCCAGAATAGTGGAAAAGCGTTGGAGAATAAATTCTTCTAGGGGTCTTTGTGGACAGAGATGGAGCCTTTGACAATACAACTTTTAACTTTATTACCACAACCACTAGAAATCTGGAGCTGGAGGAAACTTGCTGAATGTATATAGACTGCATGTAAGAGTTTACCGACTGGGAGAGTTCTCTCACCCCTGCTATGGAACCTTGCCATGAATGGGTTTCTGAGGGCCCTCAGTAGCGAAGGATTCCCTTAAGACACACGTCATCCTAGTGGAAGGTAAATTCACCAACAAATTCAGCGAACTTATGCAGCGGGCTCTGGATGTTGTAAATAGGTGGCGACTCAGAGATTATTCTGTCGGATGAGGTATTTGGGGGTTACCCTAGACCCCAAACTTACTTGCAACCAACAAATAGGAAAAATTGTCAGCAAATCGGAAACTATCTTAGTGGTAATTAGAAGAACATATAACACGTCATGGGATCTAAGACCAAGAATGGTGCACCAGATTAGTTACACCATCAATGAAATATGCGACTTTACTGTGGTTGCCTAAGGCCAAGCAAGAGATCAAACTGAAACTAAGCAAGATTCAAAGAATTGATTGCTTTGGCATTACAGATGCCATGAAAACAACGCCCATCGTTGTAATGGAGACCCTAATCGACCTTTCCCTTTTCATTTTGGGATGAACAAATTCAATTGAGACCTCACATGCAGCCTTTGTAATGAGGAACCAGAAACAACAATGCATGTGGGTGTGATAGATTACCAGGATGGACACAATAAGCTCTTATGCTTCAGTGTAACCTGAACTTTGTAGACATACCCTGAGAAGGAAAAAAAACGCCACTTTTGTCTATTACGGCATATTCAGTATGTGAAAAAAAAACAAAATCTCAAGGATGTGGCCCAGTGAGCAATTCTTAACCATCCTACATGTAATAGCATCCGTACCAAGGCTTTTAGTTACGATTAGATACTGAATCATTGAAAAAATAAATGTACTCTGCAAAACGTATTTCACATACCTGATTTTAGTTCAATTTTGATATCTGTCAGAAAAGTTGCAGATTAAAGTGGTGGACTACGCTAAAAGAAAACGAGTGAGTGCTATTCCTTCAACAAGCTCAAGATGTTGAAAATACACGTAAGCAGACTAACTGATAGACATATTAATATACCCTATTTTGTAGTTCTTATTTAAATTATAGGTCTTATTCTTTCTAGGTCTTTCTCATTTTTCGTTGCCAATCAAATGTATTATTCAGTTTAAGGCGATGGTTTTTGTTTTGGTTTTCTAATTTATTTACAACTAATATGATTAATTTTTAAAGGTATCCTGAAATTTGTTTAGCGCTGGAAATCTTATAATCATGTAAATTAAAATGGTATTGGAAACCATGAATTATACTCGTAATACTTAGATCCACATAAAGTCGACAGCATTGTACCGGAAGTGGAAATGGAGCATCTGTAGGGTAATGACGTTGTTTTGGTACATTACAAAGCTGCTAATAATTGCAATTAGGTTCATCAAAAAAGGAGTCAGATTTAGCATCAGCCATATCTATTTCGAAATTTGTAGTTTTTTGTAGAAATTTTAGAAGTATAATCCACTCCAGCGATTAAACTCAAGTTAGAGTTATAGATCATTCTCAGTGGCTGGGCACAGATTTAACGAAGTAAAAAAAAGTAATAGTAATCATTAAAATTTTCAAATTCGAGGTACATTTAATCGAAGAAGTGGTTATATTATGCTTCAAAAGAATTTGGTAAGGGTGGATCAATGGCAACATATGAGACTTGTTTGAGTGTTTTGAGTAAATTAAAAAATTGGTTTGTTAGCAGACTTACCACCACTATCACATAATGCTGTTCTTCATGAGTTTTCTCTTTGTCGCATCTTGCACCTTCGACAGTCTCGATCGTTTTGATAGGAGTTGAATTTGTGTCTTTTTGTGTTTTTGTGCTACTTTTTCCTCCCGAATCAGCCCTCGTGAACCTCTCTGTTTTATTTAATAAGAATTAGTAATTGTGTAATCTACAAAATAGGAAGGTAATAATAATTTGAGACTGTTTCACAGCATTATAATCTCTTATTCTTAGAAAACCATTGTATGTACAATATAGAAGTGACTTAAAAGGTAAAATCTAACTAATCTAATTGTTATAATTTACTACATCAATTTTATCACAGCCAATAAATGGAACATGTAGATTTACACAATCGCATAATAATTTAAAATATTTTTCCTTAAGTAATTCCAAGTTTGGTTAAACTTTTAAAACTACGGTCGAACACTTCTGTGAGCTTCCTTGTAACTCTTGTTGTATCTCCTCCAAAGTTTTTCCTTTCGTTTCTGGAACGCAGAAATACGAAAACAGCGCTCCTAGAAAGCAACAGACCGAAAAAAGATAGAATGGTACGTATAGGCCAAAGTTGGACGTTAATAACTGGAATAGTTTAGATACCGATACTAAACATATTGAAAGGTTAATATTGAGAATACTTAAGGCTTTCCCTTTTACACTAGCGGAAAACAATTCTCCAAGCATCAGTGTGGGAATTATTCCCATTCCTGAAGAGCATGCGAGGATGTAAACGAGCATTCCTGCAAGAGGAACCCACTTCATACCAGAAGTATCGACACTGGTATTTTGAGAAATGTAAAAATAGGTAGCCTCGATCACCAGAATGATGCCACATGCTAAGGTTGAAAAAGTCATCAATGGTTTTCTACCAAGTCTGTCGATTACAAATGCAAACACACTAATCGCAAGGAATAGTGTTCCTGAAAATATAATTGCAGACGTTGAAGCAGATATATTCCCTCCAGCTTCTTTGAACATATATTGAGTGTAAATGGAGAAAGCTGAAAGTCCACTGAACTGCTGTGCTACTCTAATGACGATGGATATCAATAATGCTTTTCGGTTCGTAGAAATTGTGAATAAATCTCTGAGAGTGCCTGATTCGGATATTTGGCGATTTACATCTTTCGTAAGGGAAATTATTTCATCGTCGACGTTTGCTCTCCATCTCAGGAACCTAAGCGATTCACGAGCTTCTTGTGTCTTACCCTTCATAAGAAGGAAATATGGAGATTCTGGTAGAAATGCAGTAAGAGACACGTGAAGAATGGGAAAGATGCTGAAAATAATAGCTGTCGTTCTTATGTCGCAGTACGCACCCACGACATTGACCAAAAATTGACCAAAATATATAGCAATGGCCATAATGTTCCCCCAAGAACCTCTTACATGAGGTTGAGCTATTTCCGCTATATACGTTGGAAGCACACCAAAAACGATTGCATCGCCTGCTCCAGAAAGTGCTCTTGCCAAATAGAGTACATATAGGTTTTCCGCAAAAACAATTAAAATCCAGGCTGATAAATGTGGGATAATTATTAACATAACGGTTTTCTTTCTTCCGATAATGTCTACCAGAACTGCTGCTAGCAAGGAAGCCAACGCTGTGGAAATAGGCGGAATTATTGAGAAATACGAAGCTTCCTCTAGCGTTATTGTTTCGATGTGAGATACGTTCGAAGTCAGGATGGTAATTGATGGAGAAGGCCAAGAAAAAAATAATCCATATGAAAGCGAAGCCAGCGATGCTACAAGTAATAAATTATTAAATTACTTTTAGAAGCTAAAAGTTTAGGCAATACTTACACACTAGGATAGTCAAAATTTGCGGCCAGTCATGATTTTTGTCAGTGTTGGGGATGTGACGTTCCCAAAAGTTGCTCTGGTTTTTCATGTCTGCAGTAGAACGGTTCTCCAACACTGGAAACTACGTACTAAGTGAAATAAATTAGGAATTTATATACTATAGTCGACTAATGACTTCGTAATTTCATAAGCATAATAAATCTCATCTTACGCAGTAATTCCGAAATGTTTGTGGCAAATAATAATTTTTGTCTAGTCAGTCTGATTTTATTTGAGCAATAGTTTATATTTCCTTAAATCGCCGTGTGGCTTACGTCAAGTCTTGATCCTTTGGGATACAAAATTGTGAGATATTAGTTTTCAGTTTCTTAGTTTTGGTCTAAAACTATTGAAGTAGCATTTGTGCTTTTAAACACTGTATTCCCGAAGAATTGAAAATTTTCACGCACTTAATCATGATTTTCGCAAACTTTTAATAAGTGCAAATTTTCGAATTTTATGATGATTTTTATCCTTAGCTGTATATTTTCATGTAAAAAAGGTTCCATATTCTTTAATTAATATGTTCACTACCAACATTTGGGATTTTCCATGGTCAACCTCAGCTACTATTCTGGCCAGGAATTTAAACCTATTTCAACCATATTGATTTATTTGATTCACAAGTGATTGTGTTTTTAGTATCTCGGGTGTACTAGAATTATAGCTGTGGACGCAGCAGTTTGCTAGATTAGTTCTTTTTTATAGTCAGTACCGCGTATGTAAAATAGTCGAATAATGTTATGTGTTTACCGAGATGTTTGTTTCCCTAACAAAGCTATCATCGAATACTATATATGATGGATTCCTTTGCTACTGCAAGGTTAACATTAATTATATTAAAATTTTCAATAAAAGGAGAGTGGCAGCTAAAGACAATATTCAGAAAGAAAATTTTACAACATGGTGATATATTTCGACATTCTATGTGCCTTCTTCAGTCAGGTACACAGGTTACACAGTTAAAAATACATTTTAAAATCTGTAATACAAGAAAAAACAAAAATGAATAAATGAAACGAAAAAACATATTCTCAACAAAATAGGTAGCTTGTAAAAAAGAGATTTATAATCAGTAATACCTGTAAAAGTTATTTTAAAAATCTGATGTGATACACTCACACAACTTCCTTTTACAGTGATCTTATAATTAGTCAAAAATTTCATTTTTAATTTTTAACCAATTGTCAAAAGTTTTCAAAAATTACAAATTCTACAAAAACGGTACAAAATAGAGCGTTAGTAGAAGAGACAAATTTTCTCTAGAATTTTAAGGTGAATTCAAAAATGTAATAATATACCGGGTGTTTTATTTAAACTCCTATTTTAATTAAAAAAATAGAAAAAAAACAAAAGAAACCCACTTTAGAAGTATTCAACTGGAAAATCACCTATTTCACATCAATACACATTAAAAATGTAGTAAAAACGTAAAGTTAAAAAAATCCTTAGAGCCGTTTTTGAAAAAATCGAAAAAAACTGAAAAAACACTAGAGTAAACACCTACTTCCGGTTATGCGATTTTCTTCAAAAGCTTGCTGTCTCATCTACATAGTACACAAAACTTATATATGAAGTTTTAACGCCATACCTCTTTTCGTTTTTGAGATATTCTGTTCACAGACAGACACACAGACAGACAGACAGACAGACCAATGGAAAAAAATATGTTTTTTGGGTTCAGGGGACTCTAAAACGTGAAGATCTGTTGAAAACTCAATTTCGAATTTTTGGGGTGAATCCAATACTTCCTTTATTGTAAAAGGAAGTAAAAATTGAAAGCAAGTAAAAACCGTTTAAGAGCAATAAAATGTAATGTATATTATATTCACCTGGTATTTAGTAAATATCTTTTAAGGATAAACATGAAGAAACTTTTTGCGTAGCATAAAATGGAAAATTTATATTTCCTTGTTAAACTGGGACTTGGACATAATTTGGTTATTTAAGTCTGTAATAATAATTTCTATAAATATAAAGAAACAAAGAACATACCTTACAT